>JAODAL010000780.1:0-272423 GCA_025379985.1 Phyllomedusa bahiana
ATTAATCATTTTCTAACCAAGCAGGGACCTTTTGGAGCAAAACTATAGAGAGGTTTCCATGACTTTCCACTAATTTTTATACTGTTTTTTTTCCCTTTAGCTTATACTATGCTGGTCACGGAATGACAGAGTCCTGGGGGACAAACAAGTTTACATACAGTATCTATAATTGACGAAACATGTAGACATTTGGGTAATTGTAGTTGAACATAAGTATTGCTTATATGGTGGGTGTGAAGGTTTGTGGCTCTGGCATTGAATCACTAGTCCATTGTTCTGTAGCATATAATAACTAATTTCATCCAAAATATCATCAACAAAAATATGTCCTGTATGCAGTAAAGTCAGCAAAAAAGAAACGAAATATAATGAATGTCAATAAAACATCACGGTGTTCTTAAATTCCAAACTCGTGAGGCACCAAAATTGATAGCATATGTTGTGTTTATTCATCGAGCTATTGACTGCTGCCTTTCATTTTACTAACCACACAAATACAATAAATGTAATATCCTGATGCAAAATTCAAATTATGCTTCTCAAACAGTCCTCTGAAATTGTTTATGAATGTTCATCACAAGAACCAATTCCATTTAGCCATACACTAACAACATTGAGGAAAAATCAGGGGCGTCGCTAGGCTGTTTTATTCGGGGCTGGGGCCCCGAAAAAAAACACCCTGTCCCCCGAGTCCCCCGGGGCTCCAGCCCTGCCCTGGGCCGGGAGCACCGGGGGCCCTTTAGCTGCTGGCTCCGCTGGCGCAAAAAACACCCGGGGGCTTCTGGGGAGCAAGAGCGAGCGCCCCCCTGCCCCGCAGACAGTGTCGACCCCCGCGGGTCCACACCCAGGGGGCCGCCAGGTCCTCACAGCGCTGAGGCCCCCCCCAGGGCCCCGGCGCCCCCGGCAGCGCGCGATGACGTGATGCTCACCCCGCTGCCTTCCTCGGGCGCAAGCCTCATAGGCCGTGCCCCGGGGAGCCCGGAGGAACCGGGCTGAAAAAAAGAAAGGAGCGCGCTCCCCGGGGGGAGTTAATGATATTAATGTTGTTATTTTTTAAAGCGTTTACCTCCTCAGTCCCCCATAAGCCGGGCCTGTGGCCCCCACCCCTTTCTGGGGCCCCCAAAATACGCCTGGGGCCCCCCCATACCCCCTGCCTGGGGGCCCCCTATCCTGCCTGTGCCCCAATTCCCTCCTGGGGCCCCCCTATCCCTCCCCGGCCCCTATATTGGGCGCCCTGTCCCCCATAATCCTGCCTGTGGCCCCCATATACTGCCTGGGCCCCCAAAATCCCTGCGTCCCATAATGCCTGCCTGTGGCCCCCTATAACCCCCTGCCTGTGGCCCCCCATATGCGCCGTGCCCTATAATCCCGACGGGGCCCCCAAAATTTGCCTGTGGCCCCCATACCCTCCTTCCCCCCATAGCGCCTGTGCCCCTTTAAAATCCCTGCCCGGGCCCTTTAAAATGCCTGCCTGGGGCCCCATACCCTGCCGTGGCCCCCTTCCCCTGCCTTGGCCCCCATATGCCGCCTTGCCCCTATAACCCCCTTGGGGCCCCCATATACTGCCTGGGGCCCCCCATATACCCTCATGCCCCCATAACTGCCTCAGTGCCCTATATCCTTC
Organism: Phyllomedusa bahiana; assembly: GCA_025379985.1. Taxonomy (NCBI): domain Eukaryota; kingdom Metazoa; phylum Chordata; class Amphibia; order Anura; family Hylidae; genus Phyllomedusa; species Phyllomedusa bahiana. The sequence continues at coordinate 1,625 of JAODAL010000780.1, forward strand.
TTTTGGCCCCAATATACTGCCTCAGTGCCCCCAAACGCCTCAGTGCCCCTATAACCTTTTTGGGGGGCCCCCCCATAACTGCTCATGATATACTGCCTTGGGGGGGCCCATATACTGCCTCCCCCAAAATTTGCCCTAAATACTGCCTGGGCCCCTATTACTGCCTCATGCCCCTTAACTGCCTCAGAGCCCCTATATCCTTTTTGGGGCCCCTATATACTGCCTCTCCCCCCATATACTGCCGGGGCCCATAACTGCCTCAGTGCCCAATAACTGCCTTTGGCCCCCAATACCTGCCTGGGGCCCCTATAAACTGCCTCCGGGGGCCCCCCTATACTGCCCAGTGCCCCTATATCCTTCTTGTGGCCCCCCTGTATACTGCCCAGTGCCCCCATATACGCCTGGGGCCCCCCAAAACTGCCTCATCCCCCCTATATACTGCCTTTGGCCCCATATACCTCCTTGGCCCCTATATACGCCCATCCCCCCCATATACTCCCTCGTCCCCTATATACCTCCTGTGCCCCCTTACCCCCCACCTGCCCCCAAAATTTTTATCCCTGTCCCTGTTTCCCCCCCTATAACTGCCTGTGGCCCCATAAAAACTGCCTGGGGGCCCCAAAACCCCTGCCTGTGGTTCGCCTGGGCCCCCCATATCCCTGCCTGTGGCCCCATATACGCTTCAGTGCCCCTATATCCTAACTGAGGGGACGCAAATAAATTTAAGGAGTTGCGGGAAATTGAGGATTCTAAGATATTTGTTCCAAATCCCAGGGACAGTATTGGCCGGAGAAATCAGCATGAAGGTGTGAACCGGATGGAAGAAAAGGGAAAGTGAACGACGCGGGAACAGAAAAGACGCCCCCGGTGATTTACAAATGTAAGCAGGTAATCACTTAATTTCTGCAGAGTCACATACAACTATACTACCACTACTGGTCACTGTATGGGGAAAATATACGTCCCACTCTGTGTAACTGGTGTCTCCCACTATCTGGTCACTGTATGGCGTGGTAAATGTAATCAGAGCCGTTACAGCATGGCCCTTTGGGGGTCGCTTTTTGGCAGGGTCTGGCAGGTTTATTTGACCTTAAGTAGTAAAGTTTGGGGCTTGTTTTGTAGGGGGGTTTTAGTAACAATCACTTTCTTAGTTTTGCTCCTGTATCGTGATGTTTTGGTGACTGTTATGGGTATTGTCATATGAAGGTAGAAATTCTAAAAATAAATTTGTCATTGGTGTTTTTACTGTACAGTGACTGCGAGGGGATGGGGGCATCTGTGTGGGATTGCAAAATAGTGACAGGAAACAAGGTTTTCTCTGTAAAAAAACATCTGCTTCACAAAAGGGCGTAAAAATTCGTTGAACCCGCCCTACCCGAAAAACACAAAGGGCCCGAGCCCCGAGTTTTTAGGACCCTAGCAACGCCCCTGGGAAAAATGCATGGAAAAAGTACAAGAAATGGCACAGGTATGTATTTACTATATACAATATACTAAAAGGAGAGGAACAGGGGGTGAGGTAAGCATGGTCATGGTTTTTAGACTATTGCCCTGTCATAAAATTTTTACACCAAAACCCCATGCATTTGCAAAGCATTTGTGGGAAAAAATCTCAATTTTCCCGATTTTAATGTAAAATACCAAAGGGTAGTCTAAGATTGAAAAAAGCCGGGGGGCCCCTTTTCCCAAAATTAACCACGGATTGGGGTGTGGTTTTTAAACACATTTTGACTTTATCAAAAAAAATTGAAAAATTTTTAAAAATTATAATAAAGTTGTTATTAAAAGCAGTCTTAGTAAATGCTGCTCATCCTACATTTACAATAAATAGGAAACTTCAAATGAACATGCATTCAAAAAGTGTTGCATTTGTAGAGTATGATGGTTGCACTGATGGAAACTTTCATTTTCTTATGACCACTTTGATAGTGATGGTCATATGCTATACATGGAAGCAGAGAGTGCTGAGGCCAGGAATTAACTACAGAGATGTGGGTGCAGGTTTCAGATTCAGGGGGCAGGAAAAACCAGATATCCTATATTGTGGGGCTGGTGTTGTTTGGCCCCCACTGGGTTTTTGGTTACTGGGACTTATAGTGGGCCGACGAGGAAGTAACCAGAGTGTCTCTTCACCTTGGAGGACTTCAGAGACTTTACTCACAAATATATATGGACACTTGTATTATACAATTTCAGTCACTTCCATACTTTTAAGGTTGTGGAGGTATTTATTGCTTCACACCTGGGTTCTTCAGGCCTACTGTCTACACATAGACACTCCAACTGAAAGCAATCTATTCCCTGTCCACTTCAATCCCAGGTATTGATTAGATTCACTTCTATGGCACTTTCATACATAAATGGCAAGGGTCCACCTATGACCTGGCATGTGTGTTCTCAGTCCAGTTCTCAGCCTGGATTGTCTAATTTTTTCTCTATCACTTACTTCTCTTTTTCTTCTGCTCAACCCAAGTCTTTCTCTCTCTCTCTCTCTTATCTCTGTTCTCTCTCTCTCTCTTTATCTCTCTGAACTGACTCTCTGTCTCCCTCAACCTGTGTCTGGTTCTGTGACTTCTCCTCGGGCCAGTGAAATTGGCAGCCTGTGCTTGATCCACTCCTGGCTTGTGGTGAAGAAAGCTCCTTAAATTTGAACTAGTAAATAGAACTCTCAACAACTACACAACTACTAAACTGCCTCATATCCTTATATCAGGACCTGTAGCCCATCCTTTCTTCCCCTCTCTTATTGGCTGCACTGTGGTGCCTAAAGGACTAATACACCTAACTAAAGGTGCTTTGTCATTATTATTATCCATATACTATATACATATATACACATATCAAACATGTTAATCATACATAAGACCACTTGTAGGGTGGTCTCACACTCTTAACAGTCAAGTAAAAAAGGTACCTGTTATGAAGAGTGATCTACATTGGAGCTTCAGCAGCCCTGGAACAGCATTGGCAGAAGAGGTGAGCATTGGTTATTTTTTTTATTTTACCACAGTCCTGGCAGAACAGGCATTTTTAAAAATCTCGAAAAAACTCTTTCAATGCACGAATTAAGGGTGACATGTCCCAACACGCCAACACCAGTTTTTTGGTCTATTTTGTGCCAAAACCACTTTTGACGCCAAATTCTTATTGTAAATGGACTGTCGTACACCAAAACTAGGCGCATTATACGCCGGGCATGACACTTTGTAATGCACCTAAATATGGTGCTCTGTGCGCCCCCATTGTGCAATGCACCTATTGAGGTGCATTACATATGTTATGCGCCTCCGTCGGGCAATGCGCCTCGATAGACGCATTACATATACTACCAATTATATGCTATGCACTGCGAGTTGCGCAATGCACCTTTTTTGACGTGATGTGCCGTTTTCAGCGCAATGCGCCTTCTCAGGCGCATTAAGATTTCTATGCCAGTTTTTAGAAAGTATCGGACTTTCAGACGTACTTTATACTGATTTAATGCGCCTAAAACTGGCATGGATACACCACTTTTCGAACATGTCGCCCTAAATGTTTAATAATTTTGCAACATACAAATGTAGAAAATTTTAACTTGACAGTAATATTACAACTTCCTGTTTTATCTGTTCTTAGATCCCAACAAAAGCCACTGGAAAGCACTGAAAGAGTTGAGATGACTTCCTATGCCGTGATATCATATTGCATTACCTGGGAATAACTTACAGTTCATGGGTCTGATGAAAACCTGTAACCCAATGATTGTATCCAATTTAAAGTACCTGAGTTCTCATTCAATTTAATCTGCATCACCCGTAGATAGTACTCTGGTAATACAGGTAGTTTTTTTTTGTTTGTTGTTTTTAAGGAATGTGGAACAGAGGGAGAGACAGAAATTGATTGAATTTATAAGGCAGTACAGGGGTAAGTGATACAAAAATGGAGACAAGATGGACAACAAGAGAAGAAAGGAAGCAATGGTACAATAAGAACAAATATCAATAATATGAGCAATGAGAAAGAGAGAATACAGAGAAAGGCTTCTGAATGGGTGTAGGAGACAATGCAGAAGACCATCCCATTTGGGTTGGACTTTCGAGTCAACCACTTAGAAGTAGGGTCAGGCTCAGACTGGCCCACAGGGAAAACCCCTGGTGGGCCCTTGAGCATGGCTGACCTGGAGTTGTTTTTTAACTGCATATTCATCCCTGGAAGATGCAGAAAAGAAGAGAAAGAGAAGCAAAAAGCAATAGGCAGATTATAGGAGACATGTACAGTCATTAACAGTGGCTGTAGGTTGAAAACCCAACGCAAACTCTACTGGTGGACCCAGAAACAGCTCAACTTGTGGGCCCCTAGTATTAACTTAATCTGTGGTCACTTGGCACTTCAGTCCAACACTGAGTAGGATCTGCTCCTTTTGGACTGATTTATAAGAAATCACAACTATAAAATATATCAATCCTTTAAAACATCGCTTTTATTAATACAGTTAAAATGATAAACCAGAAAATTTCACAATACAAAAGGTATACCAATCGAAAAGTAGTGTATAGATTATATTACTCATTACCTCCCGGTAACAGCATCATTAATGGTATTCGATAGATGAATAAACCGAACTAACTCCAAGACTAGATATAAAAGAGTGAATGACGATACACTATCCCTATACATTCTTAGCCCTAAGACAACTTTCCCTTAGCAGAGCGACTGCCATGATGAAGGCGACTCCACAATATTACCCCTGAGTAAACTCCTCCCCTATTGTATACTGAGAGTATCGACAACACTATGTCCGGTCAAACCCCTTGGATCATACTTTATATTTTTTGTTACCTCAACCCAAACTAGGTAAAAATCACCTACTGATAAGAAGACTCATAGGTCTTTAGAGAAAAGCATCTAGGTAGAATTTTTGGTATACACTTGTAACTCACTCACTCCCTTGTTTGGAGCTCCCTAGGGTTAAGTGAGGAGTTTACTCAGGGGTAATATTGTGGAATAGCCCTCATCAGGGCGGTCGCTCTGCTAAGGGGAAGTTGTCTTAGAGCTAAGAGTGTATAGGGATAGTGTATCGTCATTCACTCTTTTATATCTAGCCTTGGAGTTAGTTCGGTTTATTCATCTATCGAATACCATTAATGACGCTGTTAACGGGAGGTGGTGAGTAATATAATCTATACACTACTTTTCGATTGGTATACCTTTTGTATTGTGAAATTTTCTGGGTTATCATTTTAACTGTATTAATAAAAGTGATGTTTTAAAGGGTTGATATATTTTATAGTTGTGATATCTATTGTTATCCCCTACAATTATTTTTGTGAAATTCTTTTGGAGTATATTCTTGATTTATAAGGAACCTATTAGAATAATTTACTATATGTTTTATATAGATGGAGGGTGGACCTCAGAATTATCTCTTATGGTGGACTGAAGGAGCACCATTGTAAAACTAGATAGCTATATACAGAAGGTAGGGAATAAAATATTGCACACCACACGGCATGCATTTTATTTTAACATGGGAGCCTGTGTGACAGATGTTACTCAGTGACATCTATCAAAGGTATATGTTGGATATTTACTTTGAGGAATCTGTCCTATGTATACCATGGGTGGACAGTGACAGGTGCAGTGTGAAAAGAACCTAGACAAGCATGGTGGCAAGAAATTGAATCATTTACTGAAACAAGTGCAAAAGCTGACCTGGTCGTACAACGCAAATAAACTCTAATAAAAGCCAACCATAAATGTTCAGTCAATCAGGGTCCAAGTCAGTCAAAACCAAATCTGAATAAGTCTTGTTTTCTTGGCTTGTGACAAACAAATTCCCGCTGGTGAAAGCCGTTTGGATGTGTTGAGTAGTGAATAACACATGACTGACCTTCCACGAACATTTTATATATCTGCCTTATAGAGAAACAATTTCAAGAGCTATTCTCTATAAAGCATACACAAAAGAGGAAGAAGCTTGCTTTCAAATCTATGTGTTTCAATGAAGAGACCTTTCTTATTGACAGTATTCATTAGCCATCTCTTTCAGGTCCCAGAAAGGCATTGCAGAGTAACTTCCTTGGAGATGCATAGAGATGCAGAAACCCAAACTGCTGCTCTACAAGAATGCTAACAGCCTTGTTTGCTATGTCCTTATGTTGTCTACCGAGTAGCTATATTTTCCTAACTCAAGATGTTGCCAAGAAGGCAATGACTGTAAAGACAACAGAGGTGGATCTGTCTGCACTTTGTGAGCACTGTCAGAACGATTGGCATGGCGCTACATAGCACAATGTGCTGTCGAAATCTGATGCAAAATACAATGGGTGAACCTTGCTTAATCCATATGTGGATTAGGATGAATTTACAAAGCAATCTAAAAAATGTAGGTATGTATTTAATGGCATGTTTTCAGAAGACATATACATGAATGCATTGAGCAGCCAAGATTGAAAGTGGACAGTTGATTGACTGGAAGATATTAAAACAAATACAGACATAATTTAAAAGTTAAAGAGGTTGTCTCACTACAATTATTGCTTTTTATGTTAAAGATCTTGCAAAAACAAGTCACTTTGCATTATATGTCCATTAACAGTGTCCTACCTATTCCTATTCCCTCTTGTATGGGCTGCATCAGTTCCTCAGGTCACTATAGCTACAGACCTGTTTGATCTCTCCTGATAGGCTGCCAGTACTGGTTGCTATAGCTACAGACCTGGCTTATACTGCAGCCTAGTGGAAGCCAGTAAACACGCCCCTAAATTCAAAGTGAAACCAAGAAAGCAGGACTGAGGTAAGATGAATCAATGTAGTGAGACAACCCCTTTAATGCAGACTTTAGCTTGGTTCCACTTATAAATGAAAAACCTAGTGGTCAAGAATGCCAACTCCAACATGTCATGCTTTCATCTAAGCTTAGAAGACCTGACAAAACTAATAAAAATAAGGGACCGATACGAAATTGGGGACTGCCACTAAACATCAGATATCACTGGACAGGAATTGTCTCATCATGCTGTTTCACTGAGCCACAAGCAGCTTTAGATTCATGCATCCTGTCTCTTCCTGGTCATGCAGTGGGTGGTTCTATAGCAGTGATTAGCACAGCAGCTCCGTATTCACAGCTCTTCTAATTGCACTGACATGAGAGCAGGAGATCTTATCTAGGAGTTCTGAAGCTCTCTGCTCTAAAGTAAACAAAAATAATTAGTCTATTTTGTTTGTTAGAGATAAGACACTGTTCTCAACCTCTAAACGTCTTGTTTGCTGACCTGTGTTGACATCACTCTCTGGCCTCATATGAGACAAAGAGCAGAGAGAGAAGGGGAGAGCAGGATGGTAACCAGAGAAACTGTGTGCACTCAGAGCAGATACAATCTTTCTTATCTCCTCAACAAAGCAAAATAAACAAAGCAATATATTGAGAAAACGGTTTCATTTACCAATCCCTACATGTTGACAGCTAATCTTTGTAGTAAGATAACACCTTTTAAGGTTTATGATCTTAGATATTAGGGACAAGGACATTACATCTGTGAACAAAGTTCTTAGATACTGAGCCATCTGTTGCTGAACCACGATACATTTGACTTTTCATTTTAGTAAAATATGTCTATACACAAGGGACTTTCATACAAGGGGGGGGAGTTATACTTTATGGTTTTGTTAGCGGTCAAAAAAAGTTATCTCAAGGCCTGAAGGATGTGAACATGATAAGCCCAGGAAAATGCAACTCACAAAATTTGTAAGTTATGACCATGCCCGTTCCGGCCTCAGTGCGGTCGTCTGCCTGTAAAGGACGGCAGAGACTGTACTTTTGGTCATAATTCTGTGCATGAAAGATATGTGTTCTTAGTATCAGTCTGAACTCTACCTGATCCTAGCACTTGCTGTGTGGTGATTGACAGGTTTCCACAACACCCATCTGCCTGCTTCTGCTAATCCTAGTTCTGGGCTGCAGTTGGTTTGGGATGAGTGGTGATTGACAATTGCTTTCACCACTTTTCTTCCTTTCCTGCCAGCCTGGGTTCTGTGGGGCCTGGATGTCAGAAGGCCGGGCCAATCACGCCCTGAACCAGGACTCTGACATCCCATGTATGATCACTTATGCTCTGGCTCATTGCTCGTGATAGTCTCTTGTCAATTTAGCTGACATTTTCTACTGGATTGTTTGCTTGGAATTCTGAACTTTTGCCTAGCTCTTTTACCTCTGTCTTTCACATAATATCTTGGTACCTTTTTGCTGTATCTGGTCTTGACCCATTGTGGCCCGACCTTCCCTTATTGTGTTTTTCTGTCTTGTCTTGTTGTGTGGGCCACTTTTACAGCAAAGGTAATGTTGCCCAGTTGTCACAGCCCACTTAGGGTCAGGCCAGAAAGTGGGCTGGAACAGCTTTGAGGGGCCTAGCGCTAGGGCTCACTATCTATCTTTAACTATCTTTCTATTCTGGTCTGAGAGCCCCTTCCAGGTTAAGCGACTTCTGAGGCCCAAAGGGTTGGTGTAGTGGTCTTCATTTTACAGAGTGTTCCTTAGAAATGGGGCCTCAAACTTCCTCCCACAACTCCAGAGTGGAGTTCTGTGAACCAATTTTTTCAGTCCCTGGGACTCATATATTCTGAGTCAGACCACGCCTCAGCTCATGAACAAACGCCAAGGGAAAAGATCAGCTGAGGAATACTGTACCAAGTTCAGCAAGTGGTGCATGACTGCTGTGTGGTGTGACATAGCGTTCAGACATGGACTATCTGACGGCATTAGCGATATCTGGGTTAGCTACCCCAACCACAGTACTGTGGCTTTCACGGTCTGCATGGACCGTAGGTTCTGGGAGAGAAGAAAGTAAACATTAGAACCTGACCATCCACCCATGTTTTCTATGTCTTTTTCCTCCCCTACAAAATATGTCTTTCCTTTCACCCTGAGAGATTAGCCTATACAACTTGGTGTCATCAATGCTATAACAAGGATGAAGTACTGCATCAAAAACGTTTTGTGTCTGTACTGTGGCAAAACTGGTCATTTTCTTCAGAACTACCCCACCAAACCCAGGTCCCAACTGGAAAAATTCCAATGCCTGAGTGGTAGTCGGAGGACCCACTCAGGCATCCAGGTATTTTCTGAGTGTATTTCTAAAGTATATTTTCTGGTGTCCTGGTTTTTTGATTCTAAGTCTGTATCTGGGTAGATTGATTGATTCCAGGGTGGCTGCCAACTTTGTGGATTTTGCTTTTGTGTCAGCCTTGGACCTGGATTAAGTGAAACTGGGTCAACCTTTTTTGGTTTTGGGGATTGACTTTACCTGGTTGGCAGGATGGAAGATCCACTTCAAAACTCCCCAGTTGTGTTTGCAGGTTGGCTCTACCCATTCTGAGTTTTTTTGTCATGGACAATTTGTCATCAAATATTATTTTGGGTTTCCCTCGGTTACATAATAATAACCCCATCTTGGACTGGAGTAATGGGGAATTGATTAAATGGGGCCCCCAATGCTCCTCCCATTGTAATTCTCTACAGATATCTGAGTGTCCTTTTCAAAACATGAAGGCTGACGCATTGTCTAGTAGTTTTTTTTCCAGCAATACTACCAAAGCTGTTCCTGAGAAAATTTTGTCCCCCAGAGTTGTGACTGGTGCTATTACTCACATTCTTGCTACCTATATTGGCAGTTCTCAAGATCAGACACCTAGCAACACCCCTGCAGATAGATTGTTTGTGCCCCCAACCTCCGCCTCTGGGTGCTTCAGGATATTCTCTGCTCTCTATTAGCAGGACATCCTGGTATTGCTGGTACTAAGTGTCTGTTGATGCGGTCTTACTGGTGGCCTTCATGATCTCAGGATGTTCATGAATTTATGCTATCTCGTGCCTATCAAAAAGTTACTACTAAGGTTTTGGCTTCTCTGTTTATTAATCATGTGCTTATGCGTCACAGCATTCCTGAGATTATTGTGTCTGATCGAGGGTTCCAATTTTTATCTAGGTTTTGGAAGGAATTCTGCGGGCAGTTGGGTATCTCCGTCATTTTCATCCTCCTTCATCCAGAGACTAATGGACACACAGAAAGGATAAATCAAACTAAGCAACAGTTTTTAAGATGTTATGTTTCTGATACCCAAGAGAAATGGAGGCAGTTCTTACCGTTAGCAGAATTCACAATTAACAATAGAATAAATATATCCACTAAAATGTTGCTGTTCTTCTGCAAATATGCTTTTAACCCTCATTTCACATCTTGTTGAGTTCAAGAGTCCACCAACTCCACTGCCGAACTCACCTACAAATGACTGTACAAAGTCTGTGCCCAAGATCTTCAGAACCTGGTTAAAGCTCAAGACAGCAAAAATAGTTATGCCAACAAAAGACAGTCTGTAGGTTGTTAATGTGTTTTGGGGGATCAGGTTTGATTATCAACGGAGAACCTGAAGCTTCAGGTTTCTTCAGGGAAATTTGCTCCATGTTTCATTGGTCTGTACCAAATTATGGAAGTTGTTAATCCAGTCTTTCTGGCTATAATTACCAACTGTTTTCTGTATATATAATGATTTTCACAAATCTCTTCTGAAGAAGTATGTCCTCCTGTGTTACCATGTTTAACCCACCAGCACCAGTTGTGGTCCAGGGTGAGATAGAATTTGAGGTAGAAAAAATGTCTGGTCCAGAATTCCATCCAGTAACTCATTCATTGGAGGGGTTATGTTTCTGAGGATCGGACATGGGTCTCTGGCAAGGACCTCCATGCCCCATGTCTCATCAAACGTTACCATTGCCAGAACCCTTCCAAGCCTGGTGTGGCTGTTGAGGGTCTGAAGGCCCCTCATAAAAGGTGGAGTACTGTTATAATGATGTCTATTCAAGCGGAGGAGACTGAGCTTTTGGCCATGATTCTATGCCTGAAAGATATGTGTTCTTAGTTTCAGTCTGAACTCTACCTGATCCTAGCACTTGCTATGTGGTGATTGACAGGTTTCTACCACACCTGTCTGGCTGCTTCTGCTAATCCTAGTTCTGGGCTGCAGTTGGTTTGGGATGAGTGGTGATTGACAATTGCTTTCACCACTTTTCTTCCTTTCCTGCCAGCCTGGGTTCTGTGTGTCAAAACTTTGTCAGCAGCTGCCCAGCATGGCTAAAAGAAGGAGGTGGGTATTGACCAGGGGATCGTGGCCTTGATGTCGGTATTGTCCATGATGTCCATGCATGGGCGTAACTATAGCAGTAGCAGCGTAGCAGCCATTGCAGCTGCTAATGTGCCCAAAGCCTGTGAGGGCCCCTCAGGTGTATAAACATTGTACCATTTTGTAGATAATGGGGGCTTCTGCTACCTATCACTACTATGTGGGTTCTCTAATATATATAATTATATGTATAGCTTTAACTATTGTTGCCTATACTGCTGCTTGAGTTTCCCATGATTAGGTATTGGGGCCCTATCTAATTTTGCCATGGGACCCTATGACTGCTAGTTACACCGCTGGGATCAAATTATCTATCTTACTATCAGTTGTGACTAGGGTTTGCATTAAAAAAAATACACTTGTTTCAGAAACTGTAAACATGGCCATTTACTATATAATAAATCTCCATTTCAAGCGTCCACTACCAACAGTATTACATTCAAAAGGGTTTTATTGCTCCCAATGAGTAACACTGAAAGCATTTTCATACCAATGGGTTAAGTGTGTAATCTATCTATCCATATGGCCTCACATTGTAACAGTAGTCTTTTTTTATCACCTCCAAGTAAATGGCATCAGTCCAAGTTCATTCAGTCAATTCCCCTTTTCTCATTTAAATTTCCAGCTCTCAATAACCCTTTTTCTTCTCTTTTTGCTTTTCTTTTTGTCTTTGTTTTAGCAGTGCATCAGATGCAAAAAAAATATGCCTAACTAATCAAGCCAAAAGACCTCCATGATGTGCTTTTTATCCATGTTAAAAACATTTTCAAGCACACGGGGCAGCCACTGGGGCCTGCAGCCATACAATGTGCAGCACCCTTTATCTAGTCTCTCCATTAGTTGTACCTTATACAAAGGAGATTCTGTTCTTGGTCAATTGTTTTGCATGGATAACTATAGTAACACTTAGAAGCGTATTTGCCACTCTAATAAAAGTGCATAAACGGTTCATATTTAATAGTCAGAGCTTATTTTATTTTGTGTGAAGTTAAAATAAGAACTCCATACTCATTGTTGAGCAACGTCCCAGCCTGGGCCAACTATGGGGACAAAACCAGTCTCTTTAATACAGAATTCTACAATGGATATATTCTTTCCTGTTTTAGCTACAAAAGGGTTGTCATATCGAAAGATAGAAACATTATAACACAGGGCCAGAATACCATCTTTAAAGGGGTTTTGCCAAAATCTCATTTCATACCTCCTGCATCCAGCTCTTCAGCTCTGTGTACTCAGAAGGGGGCGTGTGTGAGTTGTTTGAATTGCATATCATGTGACCCAGCAGGATGACATCACCAGGCCTTTCCTCTCTGAAGTGAAAGAAAGGTCTGTTTATGTAAAGCATTGTGAGTAGCTGACAGGTAAAGTTTTTGTCTCCAGGCACAAGGGTCCTAGGTTCAAATCCCTGCAGGAACCAAACCTGTTTTTTTTTCTATTTATCATTGCACAAACCTCACTGAGGTTTCTTTTTTATTTATTTGCACTGTTTGACTAATTACTAAGGAGCACAGAGGACAGGAGTAGAATGACAGCACCTGGGGTGTGAACACTCAGTAGCTGCCTGAGAGGAGAGGTGATGTCTGAGCATGTCTGACTGGACTGAGATCTCAGCCCTGGAAACAAGCTGTAAACAACTGATCACTAAAGGAGCAGCTAAAACAAAAATGGTGCAGAATTTCTAATAGTAATGTATGGTGAAAATGTTTGTTATTTCATTTACAAGCTTCCCACATCAATTTTACTTCGTGGCAAAACCCCTTCAATGTACTGACAGAAGCTCAAACTCCTAAAATCTCACAAATGATATTTTTAGACTTATATAAAGTATATAAAAACGAGAGCATCTGTTATTTCCATATTTCGGGGTTTTCTCACTACAATAACTAGCTTTTAACATGTAGGAAATGGCAAATGAAGCATATTACCAAAAACATTTTTGTTTTGACTTTGCTTTGGTTGGGAGATAAGGAAGATTTTATCTCCCCTTACGGTATGTTCACATGGCGTCTTTTCAGGCTGTATTTCGGGACGCAATTGCGATGCAATTCCCCCCAAGTATGGCCTGCAAATATGGTAATTCATAGCTCTCATTGAGAGCTATAATTACCTGACATTTTCCCTCACACGTATTACGTGCTGGGAGAAAGAAATTACATGTCACTTCTTACCACCAATAGGAAAAGTGAAAGCCTATGGGAGCTGGCACAGAGGATTTAGAAGTTCGTGTTGGTCAGCACATGCTTCTAAAACAGGCTATATTCGGCTATACAACACAAATACACTGTGTGAATTCACCCTTAGAGTACACAAGTTTCTCTGGTTATTGACCACCTCTCCCTGCTCTCTCTTATCTATCACTGCTGCTAGCCGCTGTCAGTTCATCCATGGTGAGTCTCTCCCTGACGAGTCTTAACTCTATCAATGAAGTGTATTTACTTAACTAAATGACATGCTTTTACCCCTTAGAACTCTGCAGCCTTGTGTACAACACTTTATCAATCTCCAGTAGTTATGTTACTTTAACAGTAATAGCTAGGAACAGCAGAACTGATGTGCAAAGTACTGCTATAGACCCACCAACAGACTGACCAGGAAAGAGTCTAAAGCTGCCTGTAGCTCTATGAAACTGCATGTTCAGAAAACCCCTTTAATCCTTCTAGAAATAAAAGAGATTCCTTGTGCTGTAGTATTTAGGAGTAATACTTCAAGGGTTGAATAACTAAGTAATATGACATGGAATTGAGCATATCACATTTTGTTCTGTTGGGTTCATATGAAATCTAATGGAAAAAATACCTGTAATATTTTCAAAGTACTTTATTTAAGCTAAGATGAAACATAGATGAAAATGCAGACAGTCCATGGAAATGTCTCTATAGGGAAAACGATCCTTGGGGACACAGTTTCCAGTACTCTGTAACTGCAGTTAGGGGGTGTGAGGGTCAACAAAGTCCACACAAATGGGTAAGCAGGAACAAGAGAAGCCTAGGAGCAGGAGACTGGATAAACGAAGGCAAAAGGACATTTGGACTACAGGTACCAGCAGGACTTGAAGTAGAAGACATGCAGGTGTCTGGACCAGGCAGGGAAGACAGACAGGGCTTGGGTCAGCAGGAGTCCAGAAACTAGGAACATAGATTGGCTTGAGTCACAGTGCAATAACCCAGGATGCACCACAGGGCTAAATAGTTCCCCAAGCCAGGTAGAGCAGCTGTGCTTGTTGGAGTCAAGTGCTTAACTGTTACCCTGATGGAAGGCACAGAAAGCACTTGACTATCCCCAGCACAGCTGCTGCCAGGGTCAAATGGCAAGTAGTAGCACAGCACAATCCCAACAATATCCTTTATGAAATTAATTTATGTGATAGTAGAGTATATATCTGGAAAGTTAAAAACTTGCAAGCGAGATGGTTAAATGTATGATTAGTTTCCTGTTCGGTTCAAAACTGGTTCAGCCAAATTAGGGTTCAGGACATCCCAAACCAATTTTTTTTCTCTAGCCCAAACCTTAACCCTAACATTAGCCCTAGCACTATCCCTTACCCTAAGCTGGGCATTGCATTAAGGTGTCTTACTGGCTTTAAGGGTTAACTTGGTATTTCCAGATGCCCCCAGATCCTCTGTGCTCCCAGTGCGGTCTATATTCCGGTCCAATGTCACCTTGTCGCTCCCAGTGTGACCTCATTTCCAGTTTACATTATCTCCTCATTCCAGGCAGGGCGTCACTTTAGGCTGACATCACTATTGTTAGTGATGTTGACTGGAAGAGACACCACACCTAGAGCAACATGGTGACGTCAGACTGGAAGTTGGGCTGCATTGCTAACAAGAGGGACTAGGGGTATCATAGAAGGATACGGATGTAGCAGACTCCAGCTTGACGTGATATCACGGCTTTTTGTGTTATCTGCTCTCATCTGTAAACAGTCCATTGAAAGGCATTGAAAAAGTTGAGATAACATTCTGTGCCGTGATACCATGGTGCATTACCTGTTCTGTTTGATTCTGCTATATCTGTACGTTTATCCTAAAATGCCAGTAAAAAACCCCAATCCTAAACCTAGGTGAGCACTTGGCTAGGGCTTGATTTAATTTCTATTATTGGCAAAAATCGTTTTGAGCCTATCGGAATCAAATTGCTTGGTTTCGGGTTGAATTTGACATTGACCTGAATCTGAAGCACAACACTATTTATGCTATAAAGCAGCTGTTCTGGTTAGGTGGCCATATGACAGAGATACAATTACCATATCTCCCTCTATTGTCCTAAATGAGATTAACTTTATTGTTTTTGGGTTTATGTGATGGTCACAGCTTGCGGGAAGTTGTATTTTTTCACAACTGAAGAGTTGCAGGTTGGAAATGACTGCTTAATATGCACCTTACCTTAACCATTCAACCCTATTTATAGAATTACATGAAACTCCTTCAAGGCAGGTTTCTACATAATCTTTTTGAACTTCCCCTATCTGATGTTAAAAAATCAAACTATTTATGTCAGCACTATGCTATGTTATGTATTACATTCACGACTACCACTTCAATCCAAAACCCATTTTTCTTCAAGTCTGTTTGAGATTCTCATCTAAGCATTGTATACATTGCGCTTTACATGCACACTTGTTCTTTTTGCTATGTTTTTCTCTATATACCGCTTTTGCGTGATTTAGTGAGGGGATGTGAACATCAATTAACACAGTTATAGAGCCCAGGAGAAAGTTCTCTGATTACAGCGTTGTAGTCCGATAAAACATAGATAGTGTGAAACATCTGCAGGTGTCAGATCTACCTACTGTGGAAATGTGTACAGGTTCTATACATAGGAATCTTGCCTATAGTCTTATATATGCCTTTACATTGAACTTCTGTAAATTATTGGTTTTGACCTCATTGTAATGACAGCGCTGCCAATAAGATCCATATAATGTCTGTTTAACATCTTAGTTTTTGTTATACCTGTTATTTACTACTGATGACGTGGATAGAAAGGTGATTCTAGGCATTATAATAACTACAATCTGTACAATACTAAAAATTATATTGCTTTGTGGGGACACTGACCCTCTATCTCATGTTCGACAAATATCCAAGAACGTCAATTTTAATATATTTTAGCTCAATGCAATTTGTATATTTAAACTTATATTTACTATATTGTTCTTTATCTTTACACACCTTTTACGGTTTACATACTGTAAAGAATTAATCTGTAGAACGAGCTGACTGAGTTTATAGATACATATCACTCTCCCTCTCTGTAAACTCTCCCATCTCCAATCTGTCCTGAATGCAGCAGCCAGGCTCATCTGTCTTTTCCAACCGCTATACTGATGCCTCTATCCTGTGTCAGTCACTGCACTGGTTGCCCATTCAGTACAGTCTACAACATAAACTAATCACTTTCACCCACAAGGCTCTCCACAGTGCTGCACCCCCTACATCTCCTCCCTCATCTCTGGCTACTACCCTCCCCACTCTCTGCGATCTGCTGATAATCTTAGATTACATGCCTCAATCATCTGAACCTCCCATGCCCGTCTCCAAGATTTTGCACGTGTTACAACAGTTCACTGGAAAATGCAACGATGTACGATCAAGTACACTCATAACCCTCATAGCTTTAAGGGTGCTCTGAAAACACATATTCTTAGGCAGGCCTACCAAAATCCCTTATTGCAACCCTTACTCACCGCTTCCGTCACACACATTTCTGTCACTCCCTGCACTTGGGCACTTATAGGCACTTATCTGTATATAGATGTATGGTCTGGGTGGCAGGTTTATCCACTTTTTATGTAAACTATACCTATTTATGAAACATGGCTGGACCATTGTAAACCAAGCACTTCTCACCCTTTGTCTCACTCATACACCCTAGTAGATTGCTAGCTCTTGCGAGCAGGGCCCTCACACCCTGTGTATGATATGTAAGCAGTTTTTTACTGTGTAATGTTACTTTTTACTGTGTAAGAAATCTGTGTGGAGATTGCTTGGTAACGTATATCGTGGAAGGTGCAGTCTTTACATCAGACACCAGTAATTGGAAACGCTTCAAAAGCTCATTTTGGCCATACTCATTAAATGAGTAGAAAGTAACATTGGCCTCTATGCTGCTTGGGAAAGATAAACAAGTGCAGTTAATTGCTGAGCAGTAGCTCACACACCCTTCCACTAGGGGAACAATAAGATGAAGAAAAACTGCACATTTTAACTTGATACCTGTTCATACCAGTATGCAGAAAAGCCACAGTATACATGTGGAGATTGCACAAATGCAAAAAATACAGATAACACAACCACTCACACACCTTCTATGCATGAAGGGGGTGGTTGCTGGTATTATAATTGCATATAGATAAGGCGGTACAGAGGGTGCCATTAATGCACATACCTGTAGTGCACCATGCCGGCTTAAGCCTATTACGCCACTACTATTCGATTGGGTGGGATGCCCAGCACTTTTTGGGTGTCCAACACAAACATACAGACACCCCCTGCTCCCCAGTTCTTTTAGGCAAAAAAAATGGTATACTAGAAAAATATAAAATATGTGGTATAAGTTGATACATTGATTCATTTCAACACGTGTTCAACCGAATTTGGAAAAAAATGCAGACTCTGCACCCAAATTTTTTGTACTTTGATCCTAAAGCTAAAACTAGCCATAATCCGGACCGTAACCATAAACTTTAGGGTATGTTCACACAGCGTATTGGGGTGCGTACCGTACGTGCAGCAATACGCGGGGTGTTTTGAAAGCACACGCTAATCAACACATACTTCCAAAGCAATGCCCCTAGAAACACGCATTGTCAGCGGCGTGCAAGCGCCGCGAACAATTGACGTGTCACTTCTCTCTCTGGGCGTACGATACAATCTTATATTACGCCCGGAAAGACGAGGCGTAATTCATAGTTCTCTATGAAAGCTATGAATTACTGTAATTGTGGCGGGCATATCGACGCGTATAAAGCGCCGCAATTACGCCGTGTGAACATACCGTTGCCCTAAATTGAGTTTTTTTTTTATTGATCTCCAGGGTTTAACATCACCTCTGGTCTCTCGGCGCTTCCACTCTGATGTCACATCTGACATCACTTCTGGCCTAATGCCACATTAGGGTACCCTAATATTATGTCAGACATCACATTGGATGGAAAGTGACATCAAAGTGAGAACACCCCTCACTTTTTTGTAAATATTGTATTATATCTTTTCCTAGGACAGCAATGAAGATTTAAAACTTTGACCAAATGTAAAGTAGTACAGCTTGTATAACAGTGTAAATTTGGCATGCCCTCAAAATAACTCAACACAGAGTCATCAATGTCTAAACCGCTGTTAACTAAAGTGAGTACACCCCTAAGTGAAAGTGGACAAATTGTGCCCAAGGTGTCAATATTTTGTGTGGCCACCATTATTTTCCAGCACTACCTTAACTCTCTTGGGCATGGAGGTCACTAGAGCTTCACAGGTTGACCATGGAATGCCTTTTCCCACTCCTCATGAAGCTCACGGGGGGATTTTGGCCTTTGCCCCCCCAAACCCCAGTTTGAGGATCCCTCAGTTTCTAATGGGGTTTAGGTTGGAGACAGTTTGGGGCCACCCCAGCACCTTTACCCTATTTTTTTAGAAAGGGAGTGGTGTTTAGAAGTTTTTTTTGGGGGTCGTCATCATGTTGGAATATCCCTGTGGCCCATTTTCCGAGGGAGGGGTATTGGCTTTTTTCGTAGCCGATAGTGGCTTCGGGGTTTCCCCATGAACGTTTTCCCACGCCAGCAGACTCTGTACCCCCCAAACCATGCCCTTCCCCCCACCAGTTTGTCTATGGCAAGACTTCTTTGTCTTTGTATTGTCATTTGGGTTGCCCCCCAAAAAATTTTCCCACAATTTAACCATAAATTTATCTTGGTCTCTTCAGACCACGGACTTGGTTCCAAATCCTGCTTTGTCTGCTTGTTTTCAAAAACTGTTTTTGGGCTTTTTTTGTGCATCATCTTTGAAGAGGTTTCTTCTAGGACGACACCCATGGCCCAATTCATAGGTGGGGTTTAATGGGGCGAGCACTGACAGGCTGCCCCCACACCCCCTTTAATTTTCTGCAGAAATGCGGGGCAGACTCTATGCTATTTAAAAAGACAATCTCTGGTATGATGCGAGATTTTTCCACTTAAACCTTTTTTGGGGCCCATAGGAGAAAGGCCTTTTCTGAGTGGAACCTGTCTTGAAAAACCCATGCTGGTCTTGGCCCCCGGGGCTGGGTCATTTTCAGGGTTTTGGGGCAATCTTTAAACTTTGGCCAGGGGTGTCAAACTGCCGGGCCCCTCCAGCTGTGGGAAAATACAACTATCATGCCCACTGTTATGATTATACAACTGCATATGGAGTTGATTTTTTCCAAAACATGGAGGGCCGGCAGTTTGAACCTGGGGCCCTAGGCCACCCCTTATGTAGAGCAGAAATTTTTTCAGGCCCCTTAAATTTCTTTGCCATGAGCTGCGAGTCAGACGTCACCAGTAGAATTGGACAGGCAAAATCCACCCTTTGAATTTCTATAGGCAGCACATGTTACTAAACCACATTATTATTTGATCTTCTTACAGTTTTTGATAATTATTACCTTTGCTATATTATTACATCAAGGTTTCTGCTTGATAATCTTTATCGTTTAGATTAATATTGTGAATAGCTTTTGGGCTTTTACCCACATATGCTAAAAAGGATTTAGTAAATTTTTACTTTTTTCCCCCATAAGTGCCTCCATTTTTAATATAAACAGCACCGATAACAATGGCTGGATTTACTTCTAATCTCTGTATGAACGCTTTAACCTTCATCTTGACTTGTTAAGAAACCCTCGTCCATATAACCACAATTTAAACCACCTCTTTAACTAATTTGCACTTCTTAACCTTTCATCAAGGACTTGTGAAAATACACCTCTGCAGTTCCCCAGTAGCGCATTTACAATTAATAGTGATTATAGCATTGCTGCTGACTGCTCGTATCGCTAATCTAGTGTGCAATGCATGAAAGGAACACTGAACTAGAAAATAGCATCTGAAAAAGGACGAACACATTATTTTCTTCTGGGGTCAATGTAAGACTAATGTAGTTTGCCCTTCCTGCAGGTTCGATCGCCAAAGAAACAATGTTTTTTACACTGATAACTGTTATAAATATTTATATCTATGGGGTTATGATGATACTTCAGGGGTACAGCCCCTCACCCAAAAAATGAAAAATTCTAACACTATAGGGTCTAAGGTATGTTCACACAGCGTATTTTAGGCGTAAAGCGGCATGTACTGTGCACGCTGTATTCCCTCAATGCACGTTTTGCTTAGAAATGCGGCTGGGAAGAGGGGACTTCGAACACCCACTGAAATTTACGGCAGGTAATCGAATTACCGAATTTGCGGGGCATATGTCTGTTGTATTGCAGCCCAAAAACCCTTGTGGAACCCTAAAGGAGGGTAGGGGAGCTAGCAGTATAGGTTGCACTAGAAGCATGGGTGGAGCTAGCAGATAGGGGGGAGCTAGCAGTTAGGGTTTCACTAGGAGCATGGGGGGAGCCGCAGGGAGGGGGTAGCGATAGGTTGCACTAAAGCATGGGGGGAGCTAGCAGGATAGATGGAGCTAGCAGCATAGGTTGGAACTATAAGGATAGGTGGAGCTAGCAGGATAGATTGCACAAGGAGCATGAGTGGAACTCGCAGGATAGGTGGAGCTAGCAGCATAGGTTGTAGTTAGCAGGACAGGTGGAGCTAGCAGTATAGGTTGCACAAGGAGCATGAGTGGAGCTCACAGGATAGGTGGAGCTAGCAGTATAGGTTGCACTAGAACCATGGGTGGAGCTAGCGGGATGAGTGGTGTTAGGCCTCGTTCACACGGCTTATTTTGCCACAGATTGGCGCCGTACTGCGTGCCGGATTTGCGCTTCAGTACGGCGCCAATCCGTCGGAGTCATTACGGTAATCCACTGTTCTCATAGGGAACAGTGGATTCCGTCGCTCCTCCCGCTCGGCGAATCCGCCGCGGGGGAAAAGTGCAGCACATATTTACGCGCGTAGCAGCCGTAAATAGGATTGCCCTAGGGCCAGGTGGAGCTAGCTTTCCCCCTAGCAGCATGTACGGCTACCAGTATGTGGACTAGCCAGTATATTGGACAGGGAAGTGGATCTGCATATAGGGGAACTACAGAAGGGAGCTAGCAGTAAGGCTGCACTAGACATGTGTGGAGCTACGCAGAATACGTTGCACTAGGAGCATTGGGACTAGCAGATAGTGGAGCTATCAGTATAGTGGCTCACTAAATCCATCGGTGAGCTAAGCGTGTGAAAGGTCTTAGTGTTATGGTTGGCGCTATCAGAATGTGTGTAACTAGAAGAATGGCTGCGGCTAGCAGGAGACCATCATATTTGTGTCCATGATTGTGCAAATAAATGGTGTGGTTATGCACATCAGGATTGTGGAAGGTATTCCATAATTTCTGTGCTGCATTTTTATGCAAAACTAAATTTACCAAGATTAAAATACTTATTGCAAACAGGTTTAAGCAGGTTATCAGGGATGTCTTGGTGCCAGCATAGCCATCTTAGGGTGTGTTCATACAGTGTGTTCATACAGGTGAATTTTCAGCTTCCAAATCAGCATCCACACTTGGTGCATTCTGCGCCTGGACTGATACTTTTGAATGCGCCAAAGATGCCGGGACGTCTCGCACCATTTTCTAAAGATTAGGCACATTTATGAATCTGCAACACCAAAAGCATTTTTTTATTTTGTTAATTTTTGTATTTTTTGTTTTTTATAATTAAAATCTTACCAAATACTTTATTTTCGATTGTTATGATATACGTTAATTGTTGTTCATCAAAATATAGGTCAATGTGTCAGGTCAGGATTTTTCCTGCTTTATACATTTTTAGGATCATTTTTTTCGTACAATTTTTATTTTTTTTATTTTTTTACTACCTTAAATGAAATGAATTTTAATCATATGGTGATCAATGTTGAAATTTAATTTTGCTGCTGTTACAAAAATGGCGCATGCGAATTCATAGGTGTCGCCCTTTGTATCTACAAGACAAGCTTACACCAAAAGGATTGGGAAGATCTACATGGTGTATCAAAGTTTCAGTTGACTCAATGTATTCTGTAACTCCAGTGTACTTTGACTTCTCACTTGCCACCCATCTTACATCTTGGGAAGCCACTTTAAAATATTTAGATAAGATAGAGTAGTAGGATACCCATATAGTAGACTATGACTATGTGGAAAAACTAACTAGCTGCTTAGTACTCATCGAATACCTAAAACACAACCCATTTTTGTCAGCTAAACGCACACGGAGAAACAGCAATTGTTTCTAACTAATTTGCATGAGAGATTGACTGTAAGCACACATAAGCTTTCCATAAAGCCTATGGTCATAGTGGCTGCTTTGGCTATAGTTAGTCAGATTGCATCCATTGACCTTGCTACTGATCAGCCTGATTGTCCTCGTTTTCCTGCTAAATAACCCTATTAATGGATTCACATTTTGCTATGTTCTTTCGTCATTTGTGTAACTCTTGTTAGGGGTTTCTGATGGCACACATACATTAAAGTTGTATATGAAGATTGCTATTCCACCATGTTATACAGTTCTGTCATTCCCGCTAATCTCCATTATACAGACAATATTATTTGTAGTATTTTATACTATAGGCTAGTTTAAGCACTTTGTACCATACAATAGAATAAAATAAATGAACATACAAATTAAAAGTAAAAGCTACTAGTAATCATAATAATACAAATATAATAATTATAAAGATTATACGTTTAACATTAACTGTTTTGAGGCTTCCCTTTTGGAAAAATCATTTTTTTTCCTCAGTAGAAAGCTCATACATCCTTTCAGATAGATATTCTATGAATGTATCCTTTGATATTTCATCCATAAAATAGTTAAAAGAAATGTTGATTTTCTTTTCCTTTTTTCTTCTTAACGTCATCCCATCCTAATTAGTAGACTTATTACAAGAATTGCCAATTTACCTAATCCTTGCACATTATGGGTAATAAGCCTATAGTAAGCACAAACAGGACTATTCATTTTCTGTAATTAGTCTATCATTAGGACCTATCTCTTGATCTAGTCTGCTAATATCTCCAGACTACATGATGTCTCTAAGCTACGTGATCTGCTCATATACCACTTATTTTGAAGAATGTAACTGCAATACCTAACCAAGACCCCAGTACCTGTAGTAGGCAGTAACCTGCAACTGACTCATCCACATCTTCTCCTGACCTATTTTTGTATCATGGTTGACAATATTAATCCATCCCTTCCTGATTATGTCTCTGCTTCTGGAGTCTGCAAATCCACAATTTGAAATGTGTTCCTGCCTTCTAGTTCATTATTTATGGATTATTTTCTCTGAAACAATGAGAAAAGCATCATAATATTTCTGATTCCGACTGGTCAAGACCTAGGGATACAGGGCAAAAAGAGGCAACACATACAACTCAGATGCTCTAGGATTGGGTTAAGACTGAATTAATCAGTAGAAGCAGACATACGTTATTTGTAACTAGTGTTGTGCAAATCTTTTCTTGTTCAGTAAGACACTGGTTGGCCACAAACTCATTTTTTTTACCCTGTCCCTAGCCTTAACCCTAATGGTATCCCTAGCTCTAAGTTGGAGTTAGTATTCTTAATCCTATTTTAGAATTATCTTACCTCTTTGCAATGCTTCCAGGTCCACCCGGGGCATCACTCCGACAGGCACTTCTGCTCTACTGTCACTTCCGACCTGAAATGCCATGAGGCCTAAAATGATGTTGGAATAGAAGAGACTTCCCCCACCGAGACAAGGTCCTCGGTGGCATGTTTCTAGCAGGTCTCTCCACCTAGTGGCAGCACCATGCGACCACCTATGGTCGCTCTGCCTCAATATATTTATGTATTGCAATATTTTGTCAAATTACCACCTTCCCATTATACCCATTTTCTGCTATCTCCAACTTAAGCTCTAAACAGTAGGTATCTGTTAACAGCCAGAGGTGATTGTATTCTTAGTAACTAGGTTTATACACCATGCTCCATTGAGGGACTACAAGGATATTCCCATTATTCAATATTAAGATATATCTCCAGGTCTAGCCCGACTGGGCAAATTCACAGTCTGCTATTTCTAACTTATCATACAGGGGGCCACTGAACTCATCGGGGGCTGCATAAATATTTGTACTTATATATGCAAAACTGAGTTCAAACCACCACAAATTAATTGTGATTCCTTTGCAATTGCATTTTTTTGTGATTTTGAGGAAATCACTTTAAAAAAATACAGAAAGCCCACACATCCTAACAGTTACTAAAACTAACTTTAAAAAACACTACAAAGGTCATATTTGCAGCTCAATGGCTGGACTAGACTAAACCCAGTAGCAGGCAACTCTGCTACTTGGGAAAAATAAACAGGTGCAGCTAATTGATGAGCAGCAGCTCACACACCCCACCCAGCATTCTTGAACAGATAAAAAATGAAATACTGGAAAAATTTAAATATGAGGTATTAGTTGGTACAGTGGCCACGATTGAGTTGACTGGTACTGGGTTCAGTCTAGTCCAGTCATTGAGCTGTAAATATGGCCTTTATAGTGTTTTTTGAGTAATTAATGTGTTTTTCTGTAAAACTAACTTTACCTGCAAGACCTTTGAAGATAACAAAATCACTTGACAAAGGTGGCCTTGCACCTGTGCACCACAACGGAATGTCCCATTTTTGTATGTGTTTTTTCTGTAACTTGTTAGTGTAGAGACTTGCAAGACATGAGGACCGTTGACGCTGGTTGCGAGCTTGCGTACTGTGGCCACTGTACCAACTAATACCTCATATTTAATATTTTTCCAGTATGTCATTTTTTATCTGCCCAAGAATGCTGGGGAGCGGATGGTGTCTATATTTTGAGTCGTACACCCAGAAAGTGCTGGGCAGCCACCCTAATCTAATAGTATGGGCGTCACTAATAGGTTGTAAGCCAGCATGGTGCACCACACGTATCTGTATTTATGGCACCCTTCTGTATCACCTTATTTTCATGCAATTTTAGTACCAGCAGCCACCCCCCTCATGCATGGAGGGTATGTGAGTGGTTGTTTTATTGGTATTTTTGCATTTGTGCAATCTCCCCATGCATTATACTGTGGCTTTTCTGCATGCTGGTGTGAATAGGTATCAAGTTAATGTGTAGTTTTTTATCATCTAATTGTTCCCCTAGTGGTGGGATGTGTGATCTGCTGCTCAGTAATTAGCTGCACCTGTTTATTTTCCCCAAGTAGCATATGGGCCAGAGTTGCCTGCTACTGGATACAGTCTAGTCCAGCCATTGAGCTGTAAATATGACCTTTGTAGTGTTTTTGAGTAATCAATGTCCCATTTTTGTATGTGTTTTTTTCTAGTTGAGAGAACGGTGCATGAGAAGCAGTCTAAGTGAGAAATGGAGGGCCATAAGCAGCTATGTATGTGAGAAAGGAGGCAATAAGAAGTAAGTGTGAAAGAGGGGGCCAACCTTGGAACTGAAAAAGTTGTATTTCAAAGAGGAAGGTTAGAGAAATACTGGATCTTGGTATTACTTATACTAAAGACTCAAGGCTGGAAAGGGTTTTAATGCAAATTTGGTGCAATAGGTGGCTACAGGTTCAGATGACCACTTGAAGTACTATAGATCTAAGTACCTTAGAAAATGTTTGCATAGGCAAAAAAAAGTAACCAATATTTTAACCTCATTAATTACATTTTTCCCATCACCACAGATGTATAAATACACACAGATGACCTTATGTATGAAAACTGACTAGCAGAAAGATTATCTTTGCTGCCCATAGCAACTAATTAGAGCTAGCCTTTATTTCATAGAGTGCTCTGGAACAATTAAAGCTGAGCTCTGATTGGTTTCTATAGGCTCTGATTGCTGGCTACAGGCAACAAAGACAGTCTTACTGCTAGACAATTTTCATATATAAGGCCCAAAACGCGTACATCCATCTAATAATGAGAAGATATCTAAATGCTCAAAGTTTGATTTATTGTTACAACTTTTACTAGTTTCCAAATGCTTAGTGGAGTAAAGCCAAGTCTTCTAAGATCTTCTTGAATGTAATTAAAGGAAAGATTTTGGACCATTGCCTTGTTTCAACAATACTAATTAGTATTCAAAAAGTGCTGCATGCATGGGCTTATTTGAGATCTAACATTTGGACAAACAGTTTTGACAAATTATAATTAGTGGCAAACAATTACAAAGCTTCTATGATATGCTATCACATATTTTTAATATATAATAGTACATCTAGACTTCAGTTGTGTCATCTGGACAACTGGTTTCCAAATGCCATGTTATGGCACATAGATGACAAACATGGGGTCATCCTCTGGACTCTCCTCTATGGGTAATGTGTATCTCCCCCTTTAGAGGACTCAACATGATCAAGAATTGGACTCAATGTAACTATTGTTGCCTTTCCAATTGAATAAGTTGCATGTAACAGTACAACAATGGCCAAATGAAGCCCCTTGTTGAGCACAAGTGATGCATTATTTGATATTCAGTTCATAGTTGATGTTCTTCCAAATGTGTAGTTATTTAGCTGTAATTGTAGCAACTACCACAATTTAAGTAAGAATTATAACTGACATTATTAAATCCTTGGTCTTGCTACATGCTGGTTGTTGCTGCTACATCCAGGGAAAAGTGGCTAATAAGATTTGGTTTGTTCTAAAACAGTGGCATAGTATTAGAATACATGCACACATAGGCCCTAATGCCCAAGGGGGACCCCAGTCCTGTGTGGACTATAAGAATACAGGTGCTATGAATAGTGAGTGATGGTTGTGGTGGCCCTAGTATAGATTTTGCATGGAAATGGTATCTTTACCATTACTTTCTGAGTAATAATAGTGTAAGTATTCTGCAGATATGTTGACTGTACTTTAACAACATCTGTGTGATTATAGACTGGGTAGCCTTGGAATGGTCAACCTTCATTTAGCAAAATATTTTTGTTGATGCATCTGTTTTCGATAAAGCCCCATCCTTCATGCATATTTTTCATTTTAGTGCATTGCATACTACCATTTTTTTTCTTCTCTTTGTGTCCTGCTCTTAGTCACCTCTTGATTTTACACATTTTTCTATAGAAATTTGTAAATGCATCTTAGAACATTTGGATACAATCCTATTTGCATTTTCTTAGGCAATCTATCTTTGTCAGCAGTAAGATTAATTAAACTCCTTTACAATAGCCATAAGCAGAATACTTGATAAGTTGCATAACATCATCAATTTATTTGCATGCCTACCAGGACAGTTTTGTGCTGTGAACACTTCTAGATACAGAAAAAAATAAAATTAATTCCATTGTGTTCCTATTTTTTTCACAGAATACATTAAGGCTATTTATCACCCTTGGCAAAAATTATGGAATCGCCAGACTTAGAGGATGTTCTCACAGCTTTATTACTTCATAGCAAATACACAAATCACAGTTATGATACAAAACAATGTTTAATTGCTGAACATTCTGGCTTAATGAAACCTGCCTCAAACCAATAAAGCTAAATAATTTTAATTAATAGCAGATGTTTTTCCAGATAGGACGGAAGAAAAAAAAATTGCAAATCACCTTATAATTTAAGTTTTAAAACAAATCCAGTTATAAGTCTAAAAATATAAAGTAATGTGCAGTTAACAGGGAAAGTGTTTTAGAACATACTGAGCTGCTGGCTTTGGCTAACTAAAATAAAACATGGTCCCAACAAGAAAATTCATTGAAACAATGGAAAGTATTATAAAACTCCATTAATACGGAGTTCTAAAAAAGATGTTGGTTGTTCCCAAAACCTGAGTGTAAACTTTGGTGCAAGTACAAACATACTGAGGAATTTGTAAAAGGAAAACATACAGGTAGACCAAGGAAGGCATCCAAGTTATGGGATAGAAAGCTCAAAGCAATTTATTTGAAAATAGAAAAGACCAAAAGAAAAAAACGTGTATAAGAAGGACACTTTGAGCTGGCAGAGGGACCCAAATTCAAGAGTTAGATGCCTTTATTGAAAAAGATTAATATCACAGGTAGAGATTGGCGAATCCGAATTCAGTTTTGTTCACTGTCGCCGAATTTCGCAAAAAATACTTCGTTCCGATTACTCGGGATGAATCACGTTAAAACAGCTATTTCAGCTGCACAGAGCTGCGGTCTGTAGAACGTTGTGCCATCTTAAATATGCAGAGGGACGCTTGTTTGTCTTCATACAATTGGTTTTGTATGACTGCAATGACTGCGCCGTCTTAGATCGCTTCACTATAAATCCTGGCACTAAGAGGAAAACTGACAAAAAACTGAAGGGAATGTAACTGATAAAGTCATGCAGCGAAGCCAGAAAAACGTTTTTCAATCTTCTACTGTCCAATTTCGATGAGCTTGGGCAAATTGGAGCCTCAGTTTCCTGTTCTTAGCTGAAAGGAGTGGCACCCGGTGTGGTCTTCTGCTGCTGTAGCCCATCTGCCTCAAAGTTCGCCGTACTGTGCGTTCAGAGATGCTCTTCTGCCTACCTAGGTTGTAACGGGTGGCTATTTTTAGTCACTGTTGCCTTTCTATCAGCTCGAACCAGTCTGCCCATTTTTCCTTTGACCTCTGGGATCAACAAGGCATTTCCGCCCACAGGACTGCTGCCACTGGATGTTTTTTCTTTTTCGGACCATTCTCTGTAAACCCTAGAGATGGTTGTGCGTGAAAATCCAGGAGATCAGCAGTTTCTGAAATACTAGACCAGCCCCTTTTGGCACCAACTCCATGCCACGTTCAAAGGCACTCAAATCACCTTTCTTCCCCATACTGATGCTCGGTTTGAACTGCAGGAGATTGTTTGACCTTGTCTACATGGGCCCAAATGCACTGAGTTGCCGCCATGTGATTGGCTGATTAGAAATTAAGTGTTAACGAGCAGTTGGATAGGTGTACCTAATAAAGTGGCCGGTGAGTGTACAGGTAGACCAAGGAAGGCATCCAAGTTATGGGATAGAAAGCTCAAAGCAATTTATTTGAAAATAGAAAATACCAAAAGAAAAAAAACAGTGTATAAGAAGGACATAGTTGAGCTGGAGAGGGACCAAATTCAAGAAGGGTTTAGATGCCTTTATTGAAAAAATATAATATCACAGGTAGAGATGGGCGAATTTCCCGAAATTCGTTTTGTTCACTTCGCCGAATTTCTCGGCAAAAAATAACTTCGTTCCGAATTACTTCGGGATGAATCACGTTAAAAAAACAGCTATTTCCAGGCTGCACAGAGCCTGCAGGGTGCTGTAAAAACGTTGTGCCATGCTTTTAAATATGCAGAGGGGCTTGGTTTGGTCTTCATACTATGTTGTGTTTTATTATGACACGCAGATGACTGCCGCCGCTCTTAGAATCGCTTCAATATAAAATTCCCTAGGCACTTAAGAGGGCAAAACTGACCAAAAAACTGAAGGGGGAATGTAACCTGATAAAGTCATGGCAGCGAAAGCCAGAAAAAAAAAAAGCTGAGAGCTCAGGTGGCAACATTAGTGACAGAGTGTGGAGGTGACGGCGGCAGCCACAGCAGCATGAGGTCAGACAGTGGCACAATGACATTCTGGAGGTGGCAAAAACAGGAATAGGCCACAGCCTGGCACAATGACACAGTGTGGAGGTCACGGCAGCAGCAGCATGAGATCAGACAGTGGCACAATGACAGAGTGTGTAGGTCACGGCAGCAGCCACAGCAGCAGCATGAGGTCAGACAGTGGCACAATGACAGAGTGTGTAGGTCACAGCAGAAGCCACAGCAGCAGCATGAGGTCAGAAAGTGGCACAATCACATTCTGGAGGTGGCAAAAACTGGAGTAGGCCACAGAGTGGGACAATGACACAGTGTGTAGGTCACGGCAGCAGCCACAGCAGCAGCATGAGATCAGGCAGTGGCACAATCACATTCGGGAGGTGGCAAAAAACAGGAGTAGGCCACAGAGTGGGACAATGACACAGTGTGTAGGTCACGGCAGCAGCCACAGCAGCAGCATGAGGTCAGACAGTGGCACAATGACACACTGTGTAGGTCACGGCAGCAGCCACAGCAGCAGCATGAGGTCAGACAGTGGCACAATGACAATCTGGAGGTGGCAAAAACAGGAGTAGGCCACAGAGTGGCACAATGACACAGTGTGGAGGTCACGGCAGCAGCATCAGCAACAGCATGGGTCGGGCAGTGGCACAATAAACATTCTGGCGGTGGCAAAAACAGTAGTAGGCCACAGAGGTTGGGACAAGGGGACACAGTGTGGAGGTCACGGCAGCAGCCCAGCAGCAGCATGAGGTCAGACAGTGGCAAAAATGACAGAGTGTGGAGGTGGGTGGCAATACCAGTCCCTGGTAAAGATGGTTGGTGGCAGATGGAGAAACTGTCAGCAGATGTGTGGCATCAGGCGGGCGGCGGCATCAGAATAGTGGCTGAGGCAGGTATTTTGGGAACCCAGACTCATTTCTCACAGTTTGGGTGAGGCGTCATGGCTGATGTTTGTCTGACGCCTTAAGGGCCCATTGGTGTGTGGAAATCCGGGGCCGATCCACGCCTGATTCATCTCGACAAAGGTCAGTCGTTCCACATTTCCCGTGGACAAGTGGGTTCTCCTTGGGGTAATGATGGCCCCCGCCGTACTGAACACCCGCTCTGATGCTACACTACTGGCCGGGCAGGACAGCTTCTCCACTGCAAACTCGGCAAGTTGCGGCCACACATCCAGTTTGGCTGCCCAGTAGTCCAGCGAATCTTCTAACTGGGGTGGCAGGTTGCTGCTGATGGAGCTGGTACTGCTCCTACCCCCCCACCTTCCTCCGGCAGCCGCGGCAGTAGTATGTGAGCGCTGAAGAACCCCCCGGTCAGACATGACAGAGGAGGGACGATGCCGCACATAGGCAGCGGCCAACTGACTAGGGAGGATTTCCCCTTTTAGTATTTGAGTTTTTCCTCCTCTCAATAGCTGGGAAAAAGGCTCCCATTTTGGACTGGTAGCGAGGGTCCAATAGGGTGGAGAGCCAAAAAGTATCCCTCTGCCGGATGCTGACTGTTCGGTTGTCAAAAACCAGGCAAATCAGCATGCTGCGGCCATCTGCACAAGTGACTCCGAGGGGCTCCCTGCCTCCATCTCCACTGTATCTGCACGGTGCTTGCGGGACATCTGCCAGGTCTTCCTCACCTCCATCTACCTCCTCCAGCTGCTCCTGCTCCTAATCCCCTTGTCACCTGGGTAGAAAATCCACTCAATTCACCAGACAATGCTTCTGCTCCAATGTCCTCCTCCCCTCCTCCCCATTTCAGTCCCCAGCGGACTCATGTGGCCGCGACATGTAGTCGCCACATCTCCAGTCCCCTGCCAGACAGATTTTGCAGCATCTGTTCTAGGACATGAAGCATGGAATGACGTTATTCATCCCATAGTCCTGGCGATGACAATTAACGTGGTCCTCCTCAAAATGGCCTCACAAACGGCAGGTGTCACGCATGAGCTGCCACTGGCTGACATCAAAGTTAAAACAGGGAGTACTCCTGTCCGCCTGGATCATCAAAAATCGTTAATGGCCTTTCTCTGTTCATACAGTCGGTCCAACATGTGCAGGCTGGAATTCCAACGGGTGGAAACATCGCCGTTCTGCCGCTGCAACTCGAGGAGGGTGTGCCTGGCTTTGTAGGAATGGATGAAGTGCATGCACAGTTTCCTGGCCATTTTCAGAATCTTCTGAAGATCGGGGGAAGACTTCAGGAACCTTTTCAAAAACCAGATTGAACACGTGCGCCATGCAGGGCGCATGGACCATCCCTCCTCGGGCCCCAGGGGGACACCATGTTTCCCCCCCATTGTCCATCACCATGGTTCCGATTTGCAGTTGGCGCGAAAAAAAGCCACACATCGATTTCTTGCTGCATGACGCGGAGCAGTTCCTCCCCTGTGTGACTTCGTTCTCCGAGGCAAGCCGGGTTAGAACTGCGTGACACCGCTGTGCCCTACACATGTGGTATGAGGAGCATTTACTTGTGGAGGCTGAGATGGTGGGGGTGGTGGAGGAGGAGGAGGCAGACTTGGCGCAGGAGACCGAGTTTGACAACGTGGAGGATAAAGCGGCGTCTCCTGCGCCAAGTTGTTGGTGTGCCTGGGCCGGAAGCACATTCACCCAGTGGGCCGTAAAGGACATGTACTGGCCCTGACCGTAGTTACAGCTCCAGACATCCCGCTGCCGTGCACCTTGGAACAAACCGATAAGCTCAAGGACGGGCCCACCTTCTGTTCTACATATTTATGAAGTGCTGGTACTGCCTTTTTGGAAAAGAAATTACGGGCTTGGAACTCTCCATCTGGCTCGGCACAAGCCATTAGTTCTCTGAAGGGTGCAGAGTCCACCATTTGGAAAGGGAGGGACTGCAGCACCAAAACTTGGACAAGATTTACGGTCAGCTTCTGCACTTAGGATGGTTGGGACGCTACTGTTGTCTCTTTGCAATCGCCTCGCTGAACGACTGCTGGCGCCATGAGTAGCGAGGAGAAAGGAGCATCTGACCGGGAGAAGATGTAAAAGGGAAAAACAGCTCTCTTTGCAGAGGTGGTGGAGCCTTGACTAGCTGCAATGGCATGCGTGCTGCTGCTGCTGCGGCGAAGGGGATGGACCACCACACCTGAGCCACGTTTTCCCAGGCCACCGGATGGTGACACTGCATGTGTTAACGCAGGGCCGTGTTGCCAACGTTAGCTCCCTGGCCACGCTTCACTTTCTGCTTACAGATTCTACATATACCCATATTCGGCTCCTCTGGTGTCTTAGCAAAGAACTGCGACACCGACGAGTATCGGATTTTATGCCAACGCTCCGCACTGAGTGACTACTGCCACCCGCTGCCCTCGCTGAGCCCATGTGCCGCTACTTTCTTGGACCTGCGAAGCGGGTTTTTTACCCCGTGGCCGCTTGGCTCCGACCTCACACTGCTGCCCAATCCTGCTGACTCACGGCCACATGACCCACTGCTGGCTGCGCCCCTGCCTGACGCGCAAGCTGACGCCCTCTCTCCTGACGATGTGAAGCCCTTGCCTCACCCGCTCCAAGTACGGTGCTACATCATCATCTATTTGTGTTTCATCGTCACTGCTGTCCTCATCACCGGTCTTGGTATGCAGAGGTGACCCCTCCACAACATGACCTCCATGCCACTTCAACATCTATACTTTGCCGCCTACTGCAAAAAGCAGGGGATATTGACCAATTTTTCGCTGCCAAGTAGCTGCTGACTGCCCTCCTCAAATTGTTCATCCTCGCTATATATTGGCGCTGAGCCCAGACCACATAGTAGACCTCTGGCTGAGGGAACCGGGTGGGACAGAGGCGGGTTGAGGACAGGTGAGGGCCGCTGACCCGCTCCCGGGCCCCTGCCAACTAAAAGGGGTTTTGCTGACATTCCCACCGACTCTTGGCTGGGGTTGTCAGATGTTCATCTGGGAGGAAGTGGATGACCTAGGGAAACCCTTGGGTTGCTAGTCAGCACACGGCCGCTAGATGACAGCGGCAGTTGTGGCCTCACCGATGACCCCTGCTGCGACGTCCCCTAGCTGTGCTGCGACCTGGGCCTGCTCCAGGAATATTTTGCCCCTGCCACTTGCGGTGAAGAGCCTGCCACCTCTCTGTCTGACATACTGTTTGTTCTAAAATGTACAGACATGTTTGATGAAGATATTTTGTATATGATAAATACACACCCTGTATTTGACTCCAAATGAACCCACTAAGAAGCTTGGGTAACCCTTGGATATAAAATTGCGCTCCAAAAAATGGGCAGGTAAAATTTACTTGTATGTTCCATTAAAAACTCTGTTTTATTTTTCTGAATTAAAGGCTTAATTAACCTTTCGGGTATGAATTAATGCTACAGAATTTATTCTGGGGGGGTGACAAAGAAATTTTCGTTTACTGAGTGCAACTGCAGAAAAATACTAAGTTAAAATCTTGGATGTAATTGCGCCAAAGAATTGAGCCACCACAAACTACTAGCTTTGTAGCGTGTTACAAAGCAGTGTTTTTTACGCCACACAACAAGAGAAAAATTGTAATAACCTTTGCTTGTGAATTAGGCTACAGGAAAAATGTATATATTTTGGCGGTGAAAATGACGGTTTTTGGAGTCACCAAGCTGAATAAAAAAGCTTAAAACAACCCCTGGATGTAAATTGTGCCAAAGAATTGAGCCACCACAAACTACTAGCTTTGTAGCGTGTTACAATGCCATGTTTTTTTCCCTATACAACAAGAGATAAAATTGTAATTAACCTTTGCTTGTGAATTAGGCTACAGGAAAAATGTATATATTTTGGCGGTGAAAATGATGGTTTCTTGGAGTCACCACAGCTGAAAACAAGCTAATTAACCCCTGGATGTAAATGCCCCAAGGAAAATTTAGCCACCACAACTATAGCTTTGAGCGTGTTACAATGCGTTTTTTTACGCCACACACAGGATAAAATTGTAATAACTTGCTTGGAATTAGCTACAGAAAAATTAATATTTGGCGGTGAAAATGATGGTTCTTGGAGTCACCCCAGCTGAAAAACAACGCTTATTAACCCTGGGTAAAATTTGGGCCAAAGAATTGGCACCACAAACTACTAGCTTTGTAGGTGTTACAATGCCCGGTGTTTTTACGCCACACAACAAGAGATAAAATTGTAATTAACCTTTGCTTGTGAATTAGGCTACAGGAAAAATGTATATATTTTGGCGGTGAAAATGACGGTTCTTGGAGTCACCACAGCTGAAAACAACGCTTAATTAACCCCTGGATGTAAATTTCGCCAAAGAATTGAGCCACCACAAACTACTAGCTTTGTAGCGTGTTACAATGCCGTGTTTTTTACACCACACAACAAGAGATAAAGTTGTAATTAAAATTTTCTTGTGAAATAGGCTACAGGAAAAATGTATATATTTTGGGGGTGAAAATGACGGTTTCTTGGAGTCACCACAGCTGAATAACAACGCTTAATTTAACCCCCGGATGTAAATTGCGCCAAAGAATTGAGCAGCCAAAAATAAAGGTGGGATTTGTATTGTAAAAACACTGTTTTTTTTAAATGAATACAACAGGAACTGGCTTAGATCCCCCTTGGATTTTCAATGTGCTGTGAGCAGATAGATTTAAATGTATATGCAGCTGCAGTGGACGCACACTGGAATTTCAGATCCAATACCCAAAAAATCAGAAATAGAACGTTAAAAAGAAGCAGTCTCAGAGACAAGCTGAGACACCCCACAAAAATCGCTGTAAAAAATCAGCTCTTCATGAGACTATCAGCCCCGGCAGCACCTTCCTATCAGTACAGTGAGAGCGGTATGAGCTCCCCCGTCGCGCCCGGACTTATATAGTGCGGTGACGTCACAGAATCCCGCCAGTCTTGATTGGCTTCATCTCTGCACATGTCATGCGGCTATGCCCTTCTTCCCCCCAGAGTTCTTTGCCACATGTAACGCCATGTGCTCGCAGCCATTTTATCAATGAAAAGCACACTTCGTTCACCCGAAGTACCCCAAACTTCGACTTCATTCAGAACCGAAGTTTTCCTGAAATTCTAAACGAATTCCACTTCGTTACAATCAATTCGCCCATCTCTAATCACAGGTTATGGAAGGTACGGAAGAAGCTATTTTCCCCTATTGAGTGTTTTGTATTGGCAGTGTGTCACATTTATTGCTGATTTTTACCCAAAAAGTAAGAATAACTGGAACAGTTTAATAGATTTTTTCTGAGTCAGCAAAAAAGTATTTTCTTATATGAAATCTTGATAATTAATAACCACATTAGATCTGCCATTTTCTATCTGGTGACAGCCAGAAGAAAAGTTCACACTGTCCAAAATTCTATGATAGCAGTTCTAAAGTATAGTTATTATTTGGCATTGATATACAGGCTGTTGAAAATGAAAGACTAATGCAATACATCACAAACTGAGGATATTAATAGTCTTGTTCATAGGCAATTTACAAGCACATCATGTAATACTGCTCTCCACGCTGGTCCGCATTCTTTCCAGGAGGCCCGCTACCAGTTTATATCTCATTTCAGCTTGATGAAAAGAGTCTTTACTATCACCCTGTAACCTGCATTTTAATGTGAAAAGTAAAGAGTGTCTTGCTTGGACCGAGTGCCTACCACTGCCCAAAATTCCACCGTAATTTTCACTTCTACTGCAGCAAGATTGTAGCATGGTTGTTTTTTCAGAAGGGATGAAGTTGTAGATTGAAGCTGCTTGGTTTCCAAAGAGAATCTGCAGGTCCATGAGGTATAAGTCCAAGAACAGTTGCAATCTCATTGGTCAGGGGTTCTTCAAGTTGCGACTTCCACTCTGGGCCACATGTGAATTATCTCCTTGGACTTTTATATCCTGCTGTTGAATGGTGATGACGCATTCTGGCTCATGAAGCAGACCACTAGTGATCTATTTGGTCCTTGAAAATCCATCATGTCCACATGTATAAATGATTTCACATGTACCAATAGGCTGGCTGCTTACATGTTGCCTGCAGCCAATGTTCCATCCTTTTTACTTCCTCTGGGCTCTTGGTTCTACATGTAGACCTGGCCTCTTAAAGGGCCAGAACTGTGCAGATTCAAAGATATTACATTACCATTTTAGGCTCTTTGTATCTCTCTTTTATGCATAAGAATAGGTCCAAGTGTCAGTTTGCAAAGGTGTTTCTCTGTTACATTTCTCTGGTTTGACTAATAGTTTCATTACTGTGCACTGCCTGCCTTGACTCTGTGCCTGGTTACTCATTCTTCAAGAATTCCACCTGCCCTGACCCCGGTTTATGCACGACTACATTTCAATTTCTTGTCTTGGTACTGCACCATGAGTCTCCAGCTTGTCTATATGAAAACTGAACAGTCCATCTGGGAAAGTTTGCACCTCTGTAAAGGAATAAATAATATATAATCTGTTAGACCCCACTCTTTGGTATAGCCTACAGCAACCATGTTTGCAATACAGTGCATCTTCCACCATCTGATTGTCAAACTGTAGACATTAGAGAAAAAAAGGCCATAAGTACTGCTACAAAGATTAGTCAGAAATCCATTCCCAGTAGGAGGCAAAAAAAAGCCCAGTAACATATGGGAGAAATTGCCCAGATGCAGAACACCAATGAACAATCGCTGCTGTTCACAAGTGGAGGGATTGCTTAATACATAGCTGTACACAAGTTTAAAACTAGTTCACACCAGCATGTAAGAGAGCTGCAGACAGCACCACACTGCGGAGATTGCACACGTGCAATATCACCGATGAAAAAAGCACTCACACGTCTACTATCCTCAAGGGGTTATTGCTAGTATTATAATTGCACACAAAGGTTTTTGTATGGTGCCAGTCATATAGGTGACAAAAAGTATAGATGTCACCAACAGGCTGTAAGCCATCTTGGTGCACTACATATAACCGTATGACTGATACCCTATAAAAGCCTTTTCTACGTGCAACTGTAACACTAGCAATCATTACTTATATATAATAGGCATGTGACTGGTCTTTTAAGAGTATTTTTGAACCTGTGCAATATTCCCTGTGCTGCGGATCTTCTGCATCCTGGTGTGAATTGGTTCTTTACTTGTGTACAGTTATGTACTAAACAACTGCTCCATTCAAGAATAGTAGGTGTGTGAGTGATTGTTCATCAGTACTCGGCACCTCTGCAACTTCTCCCATTTAACACTGGGGCTTTATTTTGTATCCTACAGGATTGGGTTCCTGACCTGTCCTTGTAGCAGTAAGTATAGTAGCAGTAAGTATGACTTTTTTTCCTGTTTTTTTAAGTAAATATTGTCCAATTTTTCTGTACATTTTTTTTCAACTTTCAAAGGTAATATTGTTACACATTGCATACAACCCATATGACCTCAAAACTTAGCTTTGTTGACCTAAATGCCTATTTCATACATATTTTATGTAGAAGATCACATTTGAAACTGAGAAAGAGCAAGGTGCATCATAGGGCAGTATATCGTATCCACCATATGGTGACCACAATGGGTTTAGCAGTAGGTTCATCTAGTGTTGTACTATAAGTACAAAATCAGAAGAAAGCACAAAGTGTAGTTCACTTTTAAGAGCAGCTCCCTTCACGCCTAAACCCGTTTACCCAAGAATGGAAATACTTAAAGAAGCTACTGCAGGGCCGTACACAACCCAATAGATGATTATGTTTGTTTCTTACTTACATATAGACTAAAAGTCAGTGGTAGGGGAGATCAGAGCTTGCTGACCACAGAACGTAGTACATCTGCATAGAGGTATCCTTAAACCTATTGTCAGAAATCTACTGGGGTCTTAAGAGTAATCCCCAATCAACTGGAAGTTACCATTCCAGTCTGTAGGTGATTTTGGTATACTAGTATGAATCCTTGTTAAACATGCCATAAATTATTATGGCAGGGGGATTTTGGTGTATAGCAATAGAACTGCCATAACTAATTTTGGGACCCCATACAGCAAAAGTAACTGGGCTCCCTGCCATTACCATTCATACATTCTTCAGCCTGCCTTCCAAAAAATGGATGTAAAAGTGATCAAAAGACCTTGTTTCCCCAGAAATGATACCAATAAAAACTTCAACTCATCCTGCAAAAAACAAGCCCTACACAGCTCCGTAAACAGAAAAAAATAAAATTTTATGACTCTCAGACTATGGCAATGCAAAAATGTGTTTTTCTTTTTGAATAAAAATGTTTTATTGTGTAAAAGCAGTAAAACATAAAAAAATGGATATCACTGTAATCGTATTGACCTGCTGAGTAAAGCTACCATGTCATTTATACCACACGGTGACTGCTGTAAAAAATAAAACTAAAAAAACACTAACAGGAATGCTGTATGTTATTCAAAATGCCTCACAGAAACCTTAATAAAAAGTGATCAAAGTGTCATATGCATCTCAGAAGGGTACCAATAAAAACATCAACTCATCCCGCAAAAAATCAAGCCCATAATCAGTTCCATATATAGAAAAATAAAAAAGTTATGGCTGTCAGACTCTGACGACATAAAAATGCAATTTTTATAAACGCATTTCTATTGTGTAAAAGGAAAAAAAATATCAGTATAAAATTGATATCATTGCAATTGTACCAAACCACATAGTAAAGTTATCCTGTCATTTATCCCGTACGGCAAAGACTGTAAAAATGAAGCCCAAAAAACAATGGCCGAACTGCGTTTTTTTCCTCCATTTTCATGGCCCAATGCTAAAAAAACTACGGAACACTTGTGCC
The DNA here is from genome assembly GCA_025379985.1 of Phyllomedusa bahiana. Lineage (NCBI taxonomy): Eukaryota > Metazoa > Chordata > Amphibia > Anura > Hylidae > Phyllomedusa > Phyllomedusa bahiana. Next base: position 41,155 of record JAODAL010000780.1, read on the forward strand.
CCCAAAATGCACAATACACCCCTAGATGAGATCCATTAGGGGTGTTGAATCCAAAATGGGGCGACTGTAAGGTTTCATCTGTTCTGGTACTTTGGTGGCTTTGCAAATGCGACATGGCCCCACCAAAATCTGCTTTCCAAAAGCCAAATAGCGCTCCCCCCTTGTATGCCTTGCCATGCGCCCAAACAGCAGTTTACACCCACATGTAGGGTATTGCCGAACTTGGAAGAAATTGTGTCTTACAATTTTGAATGCTTTTTTTCCAGGATTCCATGGAAAAATTGCAGATTGTTGGATAAAATATTTTTCTTTATTTTCAGAGCCTAACGCTAAAAAAAAAATTGTGAAACGCACGTGGGGTTGATATACTTACTGCACCCCTGGATATATTTCTTTAGGGGTATAGTTTACAATATGGGGTCTTTCTAGGAGAGTTTATTAAGTTTAAGCACCTTATGGTGTCCGCAAACCTGGAATCGCGCTATTAATAAATTCGTAATGAAAATGAGACCCCAGAGTCCAGCAGGTGCTCCTCCTATTCTGAGGCTTGTGGTTGAGCCAAATAGCGCACTAGGGTCACATATGGGATATCTCTGAAAATGGAAGACTTTGGGGAATTGATGTTGAGTTGCATTTACCTGGTCACATCTACCATGTTCCAGTGAATAATGGATACAAATTGAAAATCTGCAAAAAAAAGTGAAATTTTGAAATTTCACCTCTACTTTGCTTTAATTTCTGTGAAATATCTTAAGGGGTAACAAACTTCCTAAATACTTTTTTAAATACTTTAAGGTGTTTAGTTTCTTAGATGGGGCAATTTATGGGGGTATCTAACATACAGACCCCTCAAAGCCATATCAGAACTGGACTGGTCCCTAAAAAAAATCTATTTTGCTAATTTTCTTGAAAATTTGAAAATGACTACTAAATTTCTAAGCCCCCTAATGTGGTTAAAAAAACAAAAAAGATGCCAACCTACAGTGGACATATGGTAGATGCTAGTTATATACTATTTCGAGTGGAATAACTATCTGTCTTACACGCAGAAATTGTCGAACTTTGAAAATTGCTAAATTTTCCAAATTTTCATGATATTTTGATACTTTTCACAAATAAACCAGGATTGTATGGACCAAAATTTCTTATTAACTTAAAGCACAATGTGTCAAAAGAGAAAATTCTCTGAAACACATGGATAGGTAAAAGTGTCAAAAAGTTATTCTCACATAAAGTGACACGTGTCAGATTTTAAAAACAGGGCTCTGTCAGGAAGGCCAAAACTGGCTCCAGCGGTAAGGGGTTAAGGATAGGCTGGGGTTTCCCGAGTCGTTCCTTGACACAAGAGGAAGACCCTCCTGCACCCCTCATTGGACGCTGTATAGTGAGGTAAGAGCCACAAGACTTTGGCACCTACGTGATAGGTCCGGCCTGTCAGTGGTCTTGCTTTTATTCTACAAATGTATTTACTAAAATATGACCTCAACAACATGAATATGCTCATTTGGTTTAAATTTCACTCTTGTGTCCACTGATAAAATGGAACTGGCATCAAAGAACACAAAATTTTAGGAAACCAAGGAAACGTTCCAAAAGTCCAAAACTGATTACTCATAGGGAGAAAAATGGGCCAAGCAAGTAATTCAAACAGAACGAAGATAAAGAATTAGCTTAGTTTGTGGGGCGAAGATATGGAAAAAATCGACTGATGTTTAGATTTAAAATTTCTTTTTTGTTTTAAAAAAATACATAAATTCTTGAATTTCACCTCTCCTCCATAGAAACGTTGCTTGTTTCTTTCTTCCTAAGGTTACAAAATAAATTAAAATTTCTTTAGAAAAATGTTTCAGTAATTGCATAAGCATTTATTTCACATAAAAATAAACATTAAAAAAAACTTTTAACAAATGTATCTCCCTGAACCATCCGTTATAAAAATATTACTGGGGAAGCTGTGACCAGTCAAACATTTGTCCTGTATGCACCCTTTCCCAATATTACGATTTATTTAAATTTGGCTTGACGGTCCTGGGAGTGCTTTATATACTGTAGCATCTCTCCAGTCTGAGTGAGTCCTGAGCAGTGTACTCCATCTATTGCAATTCTGACATTTTAAAAATGTAATACTGATTTTTTTATAGCGGGGGAGCCATTAAAGGTTTCGTGAGTCATAGTTTTTGGCCGTGTAGGTAAACCCGGGACTGACCCCAAACATGCATTTTTCCAGTTTTTAAAGAAGCAATAAGACATCAATAACCCAGCAAGGGTATATTACAGGAGCTAAGGAAGGATGTTGAACCCCATACTCTGTCCTACTTTCCAGCAATGTCTTCTGTCATGGGATAGTTAGAAGACCCCCATATATGTTAGGTAAGTGTCAGGTTTGACTATCATTTTCATTGTGTGGGCCCATTTTAAAAGGGGGTTTTGTCTCCGAAGGATTACTTTTTATGTTAAAGATTTTAAAAAAACAAGTCACTTGCAATATGTGTTTTTTTAAACAGTGTCCTCCCTTTTGGATTCCCTTTTTGATGGGCTGCATCAGCCCCTCGGGTCGCTATAGCTACAGCCCTTTTTTGTTCTCCCCTGATAGGCTGCCAGCACTGGTTGCTATAGCACAACCTGGCATTATGCAGCTAATGGAAGCCAGTAAACACGCCCCTGAATTCAAAGTGAAACCAAGAAAACAGGACTGATGTAAGAGGAATCAACATCGTGAGACAACCCCTTTAAATCAGTCAATGCAAAATCTGTCAATGACTATCCAAATGTCCAATAGCTGCAAAGTTATTCTGGATACTTCATAATTAAAGTTGTGTTTCGGATTTGGGTCAAAAACAAATTTTGGAGAATCAAACAGGGAAATGGAAACAAAGAATAAGTAACCCCAAAATATACGTACATAAATTAAAATTCCAAATCAACAAAAAAATTGCATTATTTTAAAAAATAACTTTTAATCTGTCAAAAAAGAAAACAATGGCAACAAACAACACAAAAAAGTGTACTGGCAAGGTCAGGTAAAATAATAGATGGAAGGTCGCAGAAAAATTTTTACTCGACCCCCCTATCTATAAAATCCTCCCTACTTACACGGGTATTCGCCCTAATAAGGGACCTCTGCAGGAACCAGGGGCCCTGTTCACAGGGTTATTCAAGCCTAATTGCGGACGGGTCCCGCCCGCAAAACGGCTTTTAAAAAGGGCCGGGGGGCGGGTGGGGGGCGCCCCCGGCCCCTAGACAATGCATTTTTTACGGCGCATAGCGCCCTAAAAAATGTGAAAAGTCACTTTCTCCCCCCGCCGGTTCGCCGAGCAGGGGGGGACGGAAAACCCAGTTCCTATGGGGGATGGATTACCCAATGACGGGAGGATTGGAGCCCTATGGTGCAAATCCGGCGTCAGACGGGGCCCCTCCGCGGCGAAATAAGCCCTGTAACGGCCCAAAAATTACACTAAACTCACCCTTAAACCCAACAATCACATCCCAACATGTTTCGATGTCCCAACACATCAGGGGACAGATATAGGGAAGTATCTGGGGTAAAAGACCAAACAGAAACACATGTAGATATAAAAAATGTACATGGACTTAAGGAGTATGATGTCTCCTATATACTGTACATACAAGTGTATGGCATTCCTTGTTAAAGAACTACAAGATCACCATAACCAAACTATAAACTGGAGTATGACACCTCCTAAAAATACCAAACTGCAAATATCCACCTAGGCAGTAAAATCGGTAAATAAATACAGTTTTGGAACCAAAAAAAATGAAAAGGGGACAGGAAAAAAATTCGATCAGTTTAGGTAAGAAAAGTATACCCAGTAGCCAAAAGGGTCTGTTAATATACGGCACTTCATTATGCCAAAAATGCATTTTCTTCAAAGAAAATGGAATTAAACAAAAAAAAAACCCGCTCCAAACCTCTGCGTTCTAAAAAAAGCCATGTCTCAAAACACAATTCCTAGGCCCAAAAAAAATGTGGGCCCCCTTTTCCCGGACGCTACCCCTTTTGGTGTGCGCTAAAGCAATTGACCTGAATTTTATGCTTTTATTTTTTTTTCAGCCAAAATAATATTTGACAGAAATCGGCACAGAAAGAAAACAAAAAAAACCACCATAACCGCAACTCTAATCTTAAGTTAGGGTTAGGGATTTTTAAGTGGACTGTAGGACTTGAATTTGTGGTCCCATTCATCTCGAGTCCTGCATCAATTGTATTTTGATATCACATCTTTACCTTTATGCAAGTTGGACTGGAAGTGATGTAGACAGTGATGACAGAGTGTGTGTGCACAGGGCTAAAAGTGATGGGGACCAGTAAGTTAAACACATTGTCCACGCAAAAACTCACATGACATTGGAACTAGGCCATGGCAAAAAAATTTTAAAAAACTGATAGGCTATGTTCACACGGCAATGACTGGGACGTATTTCGCTTGTACTGTGCTCAAATACGGGCAAAATACATCCCAGTCATTACGGTAATCCACAGTTCTCATAGAGAACTATGGATTACGCCTCCTCTCCCCACTCGTACAATACGATGAGTGGGGAGATAAGTGACATGTCAATTATTCATTGAGTACATGCGCCGTGAATAATGAATGTCTATGGGGCCGGCGGGCTTCCGGCCCCCCGCCCTGTCCCCGCTCCGGAGCACACGGTGTAATTGTAGGTGAAATACAGCCCACAATTATGCCGTGAATAAGCTGTGTAAACCCTTAAATCCGTACCTAGCTGACCCCACTGCTGCCGCTCCAGAGCTCATCAGTGATCCCCCCCCCCTGTTGACTTCTGGTGTCTTGTCCAGACACGCTGGAGAAGCTCACTATCCATTGTAAGTAAACAGAGCATGAGCCTCTTCTCATTGTTGGGAAGAGAACCCAAAAGTCAAGAGGCGTAGAGTGCTGTAGAGCTCTGGAGTGTCAGCAGAGGGGACTGGTAGGTAAGTACCAGTTTTTTTCCTTGTTTTGCCCACCCTGGCTTAAATGTCATGTAATTTTTTTAAGTCCTACAGACTGGTTGAAAAACACCTTACAATTAGGATTAGGGCTAAATTTGAGGTTTGGGTCAAAAAAATTTGGACTTGGGACATCCCAAACAGACATTTTTTCATAAGTTTGGTCAAAACAGTATGGAACCAAATAGGGACAGATCCAAGCAAAACTAATCAAAACCTTAATCCAGGGCTGTCCTAGTACTTTATGAGCTTCTACCTCTATATCTGAATCTAGAAATTCAAGAACAATAAGCAGTGTGGATAAAAAGTGAATATACAACTATTCTAAAGTGACAGTAGTTTCTGTTGACTTGCTGGCTGATTAGTTCATTGACAATATGAAATGCAATCTTCTGACAATCTTGTATAGCATTGTATAGCATTCAATGTAAATACTACATTCATTTGTATCTTGCAACATTACATGAAATAAGATCAATGGAAAATCTTGAATCCAACAGTTCATATATATACAGACATATACAGACATATATGCCTCTATTGTCTTAATTATAAAACAGGTACAAGTAAAGTTCAAGCTACAACTGTGCTGCAGGCATACAGTTTTGCTCTTCATTTGAATGTGCCACCCAGGCTCATTGTATGCATTGTCATGTAGCAGTACTTTTTAGTAATCGTTGGCATCAGAGAGCAGAATAAACATGTACAGTACATGGCATACATCCCAGACATTTACTCTCACTCTAAGCTTCTTCTTAGCTGCTGCCAGTCATTTCACAATTTTCCATTCAATATCAACCATTTTCCTATTCCAAGAATTCTGAGTTTAGGATGAGTGCCTTTGGCACACTCATTACTTTTGCAACTATAAGTATAAAGGTTAAAAGTAAACATAGCTACATAACAGAGATAATGCAGGAATGCAATGTAAATCCACAGTATAGTACTTGAAAAGCAATTCTGAATCATAACGTTAACACAGATGAAAACATTTGGAGAGACTTTGAAGTAAACTCATTAGACATCATACAAATGGCAGACATGCCGTGTGTAAGAAGCCTGGACAAAGACGTACTGAATAACTGTGGCTCCAAATCACAGATCATACATGTGTCTGTCTATAGAGCCTCATATGGAATCTGACAAGAAAAACCTATGAAATTAGGAAATCCATGTCTATCTATCCATTTCTATCTATCTATCTATCTATCTATCTATCTATCTATCTATCTATCTATCTATCTATCTCTCTATCTGTCGATCTATCTATCTATCTCCTATCTATCTATCTATCTATCTATCTATCTATCTATCTATCTATCTATCTATCTATCTTTAAGTAACTTAAATGCTTTATTTTTGTTATTTGTTGGTGCCTGTTCAGACCTCCACATTTCAGGGACAGTAGATTCCAGCTACAAGCTACCATACATTGATTTAAAAGCCTGTGCAAGTGGGCAGAGTGCAAAAAAACAAAGTGGGGGCAGCCATTCCCACATACAAAAAATCTAGAAAAACAATGTTTGGTCTGCACATCCAAAAAGTTTTTAGTTGCAAAAATGAGAATAGGTGTACACTGGTATGGCAGCACAATGCAAACACAATCCCCGCCACCATTCCCTGCCTCTGAATGCCCAGGCCCTCTGTCCCGATCTTTGAGAGGCAAGAGTCAGACGTTCTGGTACTAGCAGAGAGGTTACTAGGCACTGGCCTTCATTGCTGAGGTTAGCGGTGCTGACGTTGGCAGCGCCACCCGCGCCAAGCATAGAGACTATCTATAAGGGATCATGGTCAGGTAAGTACATTATTTCTTAATTTTACACTAATAGAGCCCAAACCATGCCTGCCTGCCTATATGGTGCCCCTATATCCTTCCTAGCCTACATACCTATATGGTCCCTAAAGCCACCTAAAATCTGCCTACCTACACGTATGCCCCTATAGCCTACCTACCTTTATGGCCCCTAAAACCACCTAAACCCTGCCTACTTATATGGTCCCTATAGCCACCTAAATCCTGCCTGCTTACCTATATGGGTCCTCTGTAGCCTAAATAGTCTAAACCTTGCCTGTCCATATGGGATCCCTTTCTAGCCTACCTAAATCTAAACCTTGCCTACCTATATGGCCCCCCAAAACCTACCTAAGCCTGCCTACATATATGGTCCCCTATACCCTACATAAACCCTGCCTGCCTACCTGTGTGGGACCCTATAGACTACTGAAATCCTGCCTGTCTATATGGGGCCCCTATAGCCTACCTATAGCCTACCTAAACCCTGCTGACTATATGGCCTCCTATAGACTACCTAAACCCTGCCTAAATATATGGGAACCTATAGCCTATCTCAACCCTGCCTATCTATATGGGGCCCATTTAGTCTACCTAAATCCTGCCTACCTATATGGTACTCTATACCCTACCTAAACTCTGTCTGCCTATATGTGGCCCCTATAGCCTACCTAAACCTTGCCTACCTATATGTCCCTTTATGGCCTGTGCCTACCTATATGGGACCCTGTAGCCTACCTAAACCCTGCCTGTCTTTTGGGGGCACCTATAGCCTACCTAAACCCTGCCTGTCTATATGGCATCCTATAGCCTACTTTAACCCTGCCTACCTATATGGGACCCTATAGCCATGTTGAGGGTGCTTAATTTATTTTGTCTCTGTTAGAGGTCATCCTACGGAGGAATTATTTCCTCTTTGGGGATGACTTATTCCTGCACAAAAGAGGTACAGCTATGAGGTCGAATGTGGCCCCGAACTATGCAAATATTTTTATGACAGATTTTGAGCATAGATTTGTGTATAATTCTGGCATGATGGACCACATTGTCTGCTGGTGGCGCTATATAGACGATGTCTTTTTGGTATGGAGGGGTTCAATTGAGGAACTGGAATCTTTTCATGGCTATCTAAATTCATGTATACATGGTCTATCATTTACTAAGGTGTTTTCTAAACATAAATTGCAGTTTTTGGATACTCTGGTTATATATGATAATAATTAATTAAAACTGATCTATTTGTTAAAGTGACAGATAGAAATAATTTATTATGATAGCTATCATCCGAAGCACATGGTGAATTGGCTACCCTGGAGTCAGTTATTACGAACTAAAAGAACAGTATCAGATGAGAACATTGTTGATGATAGGATAGAACATATGTGTAAGAAATTGATTCTCTTATAACTTTTTTGGACTTGACATTGGAGGGCAGACATGATCAAGTTATTACCACCAAAACTTTCCGGAAATCCACTAGTGGGAGCACAATTTTACATTACATTTCACCCCAAAAATTCCCACTAAGAGAGGTATTCAGTAGGAGAGCTCGTCAGAGCAAAACGGAATTGTACCCTTTCCTCTGACTATAAGCTTGAGAAATCCACTATTCAAAAGACATTAAGAGCTAGAGGCTATCCTAATTGGACTCTTGATAGGGCCTCCACATTGGTAGACAGGCAGTCCAGAGAAAGCTTATTAACCCGCAGAACATATGTCGACACATCCAGTACCAGCATGGAACACAAGCCTGTATTAGTATTGGATCATAGCCATCAATTTGGCCCAATAAGAAATATAATACTCAAATACTTACCCATATTACAGGAAGATGAAACATTGGACACCATATTGCAGGATGGTTGTCGCATTGTCACCAGAAAGCCTAAAACAATTGGTAGCATTCTATCTCCCAATTTTATTCCCTCTAGTAAGAGTAAATCTACCTGGCTACGATACAAGGGATTTTTTAAGTGCGGGTCTCATCCCTGCAAAACATGCAGTTATGTCACCCCCACTTATAACTTTACCAACTCAGATGGCTCTAAGTCATATAACATACGGGGTTTTTTGAATTGTAACTCACATCATGTGATTTATATCATTACATGTACATCATGTAACTTACTATATGTAGGTAGCACTATTCGTAAATTAAAAACCCGTTTTTTAGAACATCTAAATGACATTTCTAATATCAACAAAACTAATAAATCCAATATAGCTTTACATTGTGTTTCATGTCATGAATCACGCACTAATAGCCTCCGAGTTATAGCAATAGAAAAAGTATCCAAGCCAGCACGAGGGGGTGACTGGGAGTATCGTCTGCGGGATAGGGAGGCGTATTGGATTTTGTTATTAAATAGTATTATGCCCAAGGGATTGACTCTCCGTCGTGAAATTATGTTCCATCATTAACCTCTAATCTATAATGGAGTGTAGTTCCAGTTTCTCTTAAATATACTTTTTAGGTGATTTTGGTTCTTTGTCTATCACAGTATATGTGCAGGGTATTTTACTGCATTCTAATATTCTGTATACATATTGACTGGTACTAGGAACGATTTCTTTATTTAGTATGAATCTGTATTTCAGCCCAGATGTATTTGTTAGCTGGCTGTAGTTTCGCTAGCCTTATTCTTGTCTGCATAACTTTTATATGTATCCACTTTTTGTATTAGGTTACATTGTATTTTGCATTGCAGACTTACGATCTTTGATCTGTGCTGTCTCGTCACCTGATCACATCCCTGTTACGTAGCAACACAGCTTTCTCGCAACGCGGCACTTGGCCACGTCCGGATGCCGGTGCAACGTAATTTCCGCCTTATGGAACGCAAGCCTTCCTTGGTTTCGTCCCGGGCCGTGTACTTCCGCTTCCAGTTTCCGGCCGTGCGTACAATCACGCCGTCGCCAGCGATTTGTACTGGGTATCCTTCGTTCAGGTGTAAGAAATATTAATTATTATATCTTACACAGGTAAGTGTGCTACAGGTGCCGATACTTACATTTTTAATTTACCTTGTTCTTAAATCACTATAAGAGGATGTTTATGACACTATTAGGCAGCTAAAACTAAGGGCAACTTCCGGCCCGAAACGCGTCAGCTGCATACCAACCCCTCTGACCATACTTTCACACATGGTTGCTCCACTGGCTTCTTTTTGCTTCGCTTTTAATTGTTTACAATAAATTGAAGATTTGTGTTACTGCATTACCGACTGGTGCCAATCCATTACTATTATCTACTCTGGACTTCATTGCGTTACATGGGACGCGGATTAGAGCACAGTCTTGTCCATCTGACTACAGCGGAATATAAAGTAGGTGAGCTGGCTTTCTTCTCCTTTTTCCTATAAGAAATTAATTGCACATGGCTATCCTATGAGGTTGTTGGATCAATATAAAAAACGGTTGAAGTCAGTAAAATGTAGAGATTTGTTGACAAGTATAGGTAGGAAGAAAAGGGATAGTGATACTAATAGGGTGTCCTTTATTTCTACTTATAATCAGAATAGTAGAGAGATTGCGAAGATTCTACGTGATGATTGGAAATTTTTTTTTACATTTTCCTCAGATTGTGGAATTTCAATCTTATCCAATGATGGCATATAGACATGGCCATAGTTGGATTTTGGCCTTAGATGTAAGTCGACACTAACTTATTTGATGAATCCAAAGAATGGTAATTTCCCCTGCTTAAGTTGTGGTAATTGTAATTATCTGCTTAAGGGTGATAGTTTTGTACAGCCCCGTAGTGGTAAGTAATATTGGATTAAAAACAGATATACTTGTCGATCTTCATACGTTATTTATATGATACAGTGTCCGTGTAACTTGGTCTATAATGGTGAGACAACCATGGAAATCAGGCAGAGGATTAATAAACACAAAAGTGCAAGAAGAAAAAGACAAGTAGATGTATAACTGGCAAAACATTTTGTTGAGGAAGGGCATTCGATTTCACAATTGAGTTTTAGGGTCATTGATTCAGTTCCCCGATTAAGACGAGGTGGAGAGTGTGAAAAGTTGCTTAAAAGAAAAGAGAGTAAATGGATATTTGAATTGCAGCCATTACAACCGTTAGGTCTAAATTTGGAATTTCGGGTTTGAATATATCATTCTTGTTTTTAGGTATGTTTTATAGGTTTTTAATTATCTCTTTTTGTATTTTCCCTTAGATTTTGGAATTAGAGGGATCCTGGAGTTGGACATCGGTGTTTTTTAATATTTGTTGTTTAATAAAGTTATTGCCCTTGTTCGATAAAGCGCACTGTACCTCAATCCGTTTTATTCCCCCTTATATGAACATGAAAATCTTTGTGAATTATGTTATAAACATAATAATATTAATATATCTCTCAATTTTATCCATATGAGTTTGCCGGAATAGAAATGGCGATTAAGTTCTCCCTTTTGTATATTCCATGCACCAGGGGAGTTAGAATTTAGCAAGAGTTATGTATTGTTCTACCTTTGAGATGTTATGCATTCTCTCAGTAATATTTATAGTGATTAAAATTGTATGGAAACATGGGGCTGGTTTGAGGTGACAGCGCTCATTTGGTTGTATCTTATTTGTATCGACGGATTAAATGGTGCTAGCTGCTGCGCAGTGAAAGATATTGAAGCCGGAGGATCTGTGGAACAAGCAGACATGCGCAGTAAGCTTGTTTCTGTGTTCATCGTGATGGGAACCTTTGACATGCGCATTAAGAACTAGAGGACGCCGAGACTCATGTGTTTAAGATCTCCGACTCCAGGATCGTTCCTTTGGTGGAAGTCTGGTATACTATGTGATGTCATATTATATTAGCCAATGTATTTGAGTTTACACATGTGGAGATTAAGATGTTGATTTCTATTGACATGTACTTAGTTATTTATCATAGTGGGAAGTACTATGGGGGTATTTTTATGTTGCACTGATGCACTTTACGTTATACCACTTGAGAAAGGCCACTGTTTATGGGCTGTAATGTTGCGCTGTATGGTTAATCACATGGAGTGAATAAATTTATACCCACTTGATGAAAATGCTGACGTCCGTGGAGTTTATTGATATGTGGACTATATGGTGGTGAGTTGTGACTTAAGACACCAAGTGGACAATCTGTTGCATCAATTTGGGCATGTTCATTCGCCCTGTTTTTTGACACAAAAAGTGCTTGTTGTGGGTGTAGTGCTGCCTCCATATTTTTGTATTACTTAGCCCATATGATGATGTCATGTCTTTGGAAGCTTCTGATATGTTTATTGGCAACATCTGAGTTAATTAGAGATGAATTTTTTTAGGCACACCAGAAACACACTGCTTCTGTGTGTAACATCATGGAAAAATATAAAGAATTCAGCCAAGATATCAGAAAGAGAATTGTGGACTTGCACAAGACTGTATAGGAGTCGCTATGGCTGCTATGACTATAGTTATGGCCATGGTCTATTTGCTGGGCAGTGTCTTGTACCTGTGAACAGATCTGTTTCAGCCTTTCAGGCCTTATCAGTGCAGGAAGGATTGATTCATCTTGCCCTTTATATTTTATATAGTCATCTTCATATTTTACTAATGAGCTTAAAGTTTGCCAAAAGTTTCTTATGAATTACTTGTTGTACTTGTTCTAGCACTGACAAACTCTGTTGACTTGTTTCTTCCCTTTATACCATCATTGTATACAGTGAGCAATAACACACTCAGAAAAAAACTATTTTAAATAAATTACTCAGATCCAACTGTTAGTTATCACAAAAGAAAGAACTCCATCAGTAACTGCAAATGCTTTTTATGAATAATAGAAATTATATTCAAAAGGTTTTGTCAAGGAAATGTCGCGTTCTCTTTGATTATCTTAAATAATGTTGTTTATGGTATGCTTTGATTCACGGGCCAAGGTGTCATTCCCATATTTGCATGGCCACTGATTTAACCTGTGTCTGTTATTCAGAATAGTATCATGCCTGTCCCTGATCATTCGTAGAGGTATGCAAGTTTAGGATGATTTTCATGTTTCTTTTATATCGTTGAAAGGAACTATTATACGTAAATATTTATTTCTATTTGAAAAAAGTTTGAAGTAATTCCTGTACTTTATTTTCTGCATGCATAGTGCACTGGTTTGTTACAAGAAATTTACATTTTAATATTGCTTGCCAGGGCAGCCATACCATAAGGCATAGGGGCATGGGTGTAAGTATAGTTCCAGCAGTTGCTGTAGATTAAGGGGGTTCCATTTAGGATCAAGAAAATTGTAGTTTTTTGTAGGGAACAAGTTGGAGGCTTTCTGCCTATCTATATTGTTTGTCTGCTATATGGCGCTATTATTATTACCTTTATTATTGCTAATTATGCTGCTGTTTCTGTTTTCTGTCACTATGTGGTCTGGGTCCTATGAGCGCTAGTTAAACCTCTGGACAGGCGCTTAGCTACAGGGAGTGAAGGGATTTTAATTGCAGCAGGTCTCTTTATTGCACATTTTGATCAAGTTGAGTACGCCCAGCTATCACGTCAAGGTAACCTCATCAGACAAGTCCCAAACGCTCTTGCCTCTCTGTGAAGCCAAAGCCTCCATACATTCAGAGCATTCCCACTGATTATAAGGACCTCAGGTAGGCAGAGTGTTGGGGTGCACAGCCAAGATAGAGGCAGCCACTCCTCCAAATGCTCCATACAAACTAAACTGGGTGGCTTTATCCTCAAAGAGAGACATTAGGGGTAGGGATCTGCCTGATGGGGTTACCTTGATGCAGATGTATTGAATAAAACTGTGTACTTAAAACCTTGATTTTTATAAGATTAGCAATAATGCACTTTCCATTTTCACCCCTTCCTGAAAGATGGTCATAATTTTCTGACTCTTCATTTTTTCTTTCTCCCATAACTTTTAATTTTTCTATCTACATAGACATATGAGGGCTTGTTTTTATTTTTTGAAGGTTCATTTTTTGCAAGCTTAAGTGTACTTTTAACTTGTAGCATTTTTGGATACATGCAACTTTTTGATCACTTTTCATTCTACTTTTTGGGGATGTGAAATAACCATATTGCTTTTTGGAATTTTTTCTTCTACAGTATTCATCACACGAAATAAATGGTGTTATATTTTACTAGATTGGACTTTAATAGACAAGGCAATACCAATAATGCGTAACTTTTTTTATTTTTATTTTATTAATTGTAAAACGGCAAAAGGGGGGTAAATTGCAATTTTTTTGTTATTTTTTATACGTTTAAAACTTTTTTTTTGCTTTCACATTTAGTCCTACTATGATACTTGATCACTAAAGGTCTTGATTGCTTGTACACCCTTCTGCATTATGTACAGTTGAAACCAAAAGTTTAGATACACTATATAAAAAAACACATCTGCATGTTTTTCTCACTATCTGACATGAAATCAAATAAACCTTCCCTTTTTTTAGGTCAATTAGGAACCAAAATTATTTATATTTGCCAAATGCCAAAATAATGAGAAAGAGAATTTAAGGCATTTTTATTACCATCTGCAAAGTCAAAAATTTCCATACATTTCATTAGTACTTGGTAGCATTGCCCTTAAACTGTATGACTTGGGTCAAACGTTCTGGATATCTTTCCACAAGCTTCTCACAATAGTTGGAAGGAATTTTTACCTATTCCTCCTGACAAAACTAGTGTAACCATGTTTGTGGGTCGTCTTGCTTGCACATGCCTTTTCAGCTTTGCCCGTTAAATTTCCATAGGATTAAGATTAAGGCTTTGTGATGGGCACCAAAACACTGACTTGGGGATTCTTAACCCACTTTGTATCCAGTTTGGCAGTATGCTTTGGGTCATTGTCCATTTGGGAGACCAAGTTCCGCCCTACCTTTAACTTCTTGGCTGATGTCTTGAGATGTTGCTTCAGTATTGCCACATAATCTTCTTTGCTCATGATGCCATCTATTTTGTGAAGTGCACCAGTCCCACTTATAGCAAAACAACCCCACAACATGATGTTGCCACCCTTTGTTTCACCTTTGGGATGGTGTCCTTAGGCTTCCAAGCTTCTCTCTTTTTCCTCCAAACATAATGAGGGTCATTATGGCCAAGCAATTCAATTTTAGTTTTGCCAGACCACATGACATGTCTCCAAAAATGTAGGTCTTTGTTGCTGTGTGCATTTGCAAACATCATCTTCACAAGGTCTATTGCTTTTGTTCTTGGGTTGATTCATTTCTATTCCTGATATTTTGGCTGATTTCTTTAGACCTTCCCGTGATGTTATACACAGAATCAGTGTGTTTCTGATGTGATTTAAAAAACATCCACAGGTGTCTCTAGTTAACTCAGATTTTGAGAATAAACTTATCAGAAGCTTCCAAAGACATGACCTCATCATATGGTCTATCCCAAATAGTTTAAAGGCATAGTAATCAATGTGTATGTAAACTTTTGACTTTGCAGAAAGTAATAAAAATGCCTTAAAACATTCTCTCACTCTCATTTTTCTGGCATTTGCAAAATATAAATAATTTTGGTTCCTAATTGACCTAAAACGGGTAAGGTTTATTCTGATTTCATGTTAGATAGTGAGAAAAACATGCATATCTGTATTTTTATAAAGTGTATGCAAACTTCTGGTTTCAACTGTAGATAATGCAGAAGGGTGTACCAAGGTAGCGGTTCTACTATTTCCTGCCTGGGGCAACAATAGAAATGTTAATGTAGTGGCTATGGAAGCCTTTATCAGGCTTCCAGATGCCATGATAGTTTGATCCATTGAGACACTGCAGCCAGGATTGCCGTGGCATTTAAAGGGCTAAACAGCAGAATTGGCAAATATGGAGCAAACTAACTGTGTGAACCCGCTAAATAGCTCCTTATGGACAATAGGACATACTCATACGTCCATTGTCGCAAGGAGTTCAATGTTCTATAAGTTTAGTGTTTGTATGGTTTTTAGTGCTGATCGTGTACTTCTGTAATTAAACTGTAATTTTTGTTTGGGGGAGTTAGCAGAAATCTGAATTATAAAAATAAAAACTGTGATTTTTATCCCTTTTTTGTGATGCTGTATATGCTTAAAAAGGGAAAATATCCACCTTCTGAGCAAAATACGTTGTTATTTTTCTAATTTGCCTACAATGCAAAAGGTCTAAAAGTGGTAAAGAGCTGTGGTCTATATCTTGGATTTTTTGGTCTTTGAACATTGATTGCACACAGTATTGAGAAAAGGGATAAATGTAGCACTCATTGTAATATATGACATGAGAAAAGAACATCATTTGAACAGCGGTAGGAAATAACTGCATTTAATCTTATAAAACTGAACATTTGTGGTAGCAGAGAAGCCATAAATTGTGAATACTGCAACCTTTAGAAAAGTTTCAACATTTTACAAGAAAAAAGGTCTATAAATATAAAGCAAATATCAAGAGTCAAAAAATATCCTTAAAAGAAGACTATATTTCCTTTGAGGAAATGCAGTAAAGTGAGTCATTTTAGGGCAACACTGTAGATGGCTGCAAGTAGTGTTGCACTACGGAGTTGGGTCAAAGTCAAATTAAATTGACCGTTAGCACTTGTGTTTGGGTTGGCCCCAATTGATCTTTGGTGAAAATCAACAAAGTAGAAGAAAAATATTAATCGTAACCATAACTCTAAGTTAGGGTTAGCGTTGTTTAAGAGGCACTTCTGTTGCCACCTAACATCCAATATCACTTCTGGTTACTTTGACATAGGTCCAATGTTATGGTAACTGAATGCGTTATCTGATGTCACTTCCAGGAACCATAACATTGAGCCTATGTTGAAATAACTGGAAGTGACGTTGGGCCACCACTGGAGTATTGCACCACTGGACTGATAGTTCAAACCTCTAAAACTCCTTCATCAGCCATGGCAGTTACAGTTAGGGGTAGAGTTAGAGAAAACTTTCAGGTACGGGACGTACCAAGCCCAAATGTTTTCACAAGATCAGTCGCACCTGTGTCAGCTTAAACAGTGCCCATTCAAGTAACACTAGTGGCAAGGTTGATTTTCTAAAGAAATACATATGAAAAATCTGTAAAATACATATAAAGGTTCAGGAAGAAGGCAATGTACTATTAGGAGAAAGCCCACTATTCTCTTGATGTTATGCCATTTTTACTTTTATTCATTTCATTTACAGTATGTATTTAGATTTGTATTGCTGTATTGTTAGATTATAGCTTAGTTATGGCTAATTATGTTGAGTAGGGTGGATGTTAAGAGATGTAGAGGTGGCATTTGACCTACAAATGTTTATCCAGGCCCTGTTTAGAATATTTTCCTACCCCCTATTTTACAGTCCGTTAATTAACTTACAAATAGTTGGCACCCCTGTTGCCCAAATCTCAGCTACCTTGAATTCTGTGTTGCATTAGTGAAGAATTGTGTTTTTTTTTGGGGTTTATTTGGGGATATGTTGACAAATTATTTGGGCCATAAACATGGGTCGATGGCGTAGCGCCATCATCAAGAAAGTCATGGTCGATGGTAAATTATGATCGATGACCATTAAAAGTCTATAGAAGAACAAACCTTCATTCTTCCCCCCCAAAAAGGGTGGAGAACTGAATTAAAATCCACAATAGTCAAAGGGATAGGCAAAATCTAGGAAAACCACTAAGTTATAAAAGCCACAAAAAAAAAAATTCACAGACCATTCACTACCCTGTCTTGTCCCAGCATGACCCTTAACCTGCATCACCCAAAAATTAAAAAGTGACAGAAAGTATGTTTTGAACCTATTTTCTTGATGGACATTGAATACCCCTGCCCCGGAACGCAGCATGGCCCCAAACCTGCAGCCCCCCAGATTTAAAAAGTCCCGGGAAAAAAAAAGGGTTTTTAAACCACCATTTAGTTGAACGGGCTTGACTACCCCTGTCCGGGGCCACAGCAAGCCCAAACCATGACCCAAAAAAAAAAAGGGCCCGGGAAAAAGGGAGTCTTTAAAACCACCATTTATTTCACTGGACATTGACTATCCCTTCCGGGGCCACGCATGACCCCCAAAACCTGATGCCCCATTAAAAAGTGCCGGAAAAAGGAGCTTTAAACCCCATTTTATTTCACTGGACATTAACTTACCTTCCGGGGCCCACAGCATAACCCCCAAAACCTGCATGACCCCAATTAAAAAGTGCCGGAAAAAAAATCTTTAAACCCCCTTTTTTTTTTAAAGGCAAAATTTGTCCCTGTCCTGGGTAGCGTTTTGCCCCCCCGTTGGTGGGACCAATTGAGCTTCATTTGGGAAAACTGGGGGTTTAAACGCTCCTTTTAAACCCCCAGGTCCCCTTTATTTGGCATTCTTTTTTCATTTTACTCAACGGTGGAGGAAATTGTCTCTGTACTTTGTTCTCTGTCCGTTCCTCCCCTGCCCTCTAAAAACCTAATCTGGTCAATTTTTTCCTGCCCTACCTTTACAATTCAGAGGAATTTTTTTCCCTATTTTGTACATGCAATTTTTAGTTTTAAATTTCTAAAAACACATTTTTTAAATAGGAGGGGAACCCACCATTCTTGTTTTCTTTTTTAAATTGTATTAAATGGGTTGTCTCAATACGGGGATTATACTATGTAAAGATCTTGCAAAAACAATCTTTTCAATTGTTCATTAACAGTGTCCTACCTTTCCTGTTTCTGACAGAACCATCCCCCCTTTGAGCCACTCTGAAAAATTGGAGAACAAATGTCTTTTAGAAACAACATTTTTTTTATAATAGGAAACTGTAGTAACTGCATGTCACAGCAAAATCCCCCAAAAAAATTCAAAAATGACCCTGAGCCACTTTCGAAAATTGTTGAAGAAAAAATTCGTTTTTGAAACAACATTTTTTTAAATAGGACCTGTGTTTTGCTGATTTCAAAGCAGCATGACCCAAAAAATTATAAAAAAATTTTTTCTCCCCACGTTAAAAAAAAGTGAGGGAAAATGCCCCTTAGAAGCCACATTTTTGTTCAAAGGGCCATGATTATTGCTTATCCACAACAACTACCCCAAAAAAAATTTTAAAAAATGACTTTCCCGCCACTATTTAAAAAATTTTGAGGAGAAATCCACTTAAAAGACACATTTCTGTTCCAAAAAGGGCCTGATTTTTTGCTGTATCTCACAGCAAAATGACCCCAAAAAATTTTTAAATAGACTTTTTCACCACTTTAAAAAATTTTGATGGAAAATGCCACTTAAAGCCACATTTCGTTCCAAAGGCCATAATTAAGCGTATCTCACGCAACATACCCCCAAAACCCTTTTACAATGCGAAAAATTTTAAGATAAAGTGAAAATGGAATACGGTTTGTATAAACCTTGCTGTCTTTTACAGCTCCTCCACAAAAACCCCAAAATGAACGTTGGGAAAAAAAAAAAATTGCAGTAAGAAAAAGATCATTTTAAAAAAAAGTTTTTTAGGAGGACCATTTCTGTTTGAAGAGGGAAAGTAAGTAGACCGGCAACTAAACGGACCCGCAATTGGGGCCAAACATCACAAGATCCTGCCCCGATTCATCTTGATGAAAGTCAAACATCCCCATTATTGTGGAAAAGCCAGATGTGTTTGTCTTAATGCTCCTCCCCTGTGCTGAAAGGGCCGTCAAAATGACCTGGCTGTGGGCAGGGCAACACCTTTGGGGTGGCGGCGAAATCGGGCCATTTTCCATTTTGGGTACCCAAAGTCTATTGGGTCCGGGCACATACAAAACATCGGGGGTTGGAAATAGTCGTCACCTGATCTTAAGCTGGTCTCTGGTGTTTGGATGTGTGCCCTGCATTGCTGCTGGTGAGGTGGGAAATAAAAATTTCCGAGGTCACCCCTTAGGTTTTCGCCCCCCTTGCCCGCTGCTGCTGTGCCGCTACGGCTTTCTTTGGCACTCTACGCGCAGTCGCTGAAGTTGTTCCCCCCGTGACATTTGAAGAAAGGAATCAGCGCAAAAGATTTTCCGTGATCAATCAGCAAGGTCTCCATTTCCCCATTTAAATCTCTATTTGGGGGGGTGGAAAGGGAAAAGGGGATTTTTGTTTTGTAAAACCGGGGGTCCGGAGGGGGCCCCCCAGTAACTGTTGTTCATTTTGATGGCCCTTAATGCAGGTCATGTTGGAGGAAATGGACATCCAAGCATCATGTGAGAGATGGGGCCTTGATTTTTCCCCAACCTCTGGGGCAGGGGCCTAGCAAACTGATCTTCCTCATCTTCCTCCCCCGCCCAAATTTGCGCCAAACCCCTTTCCAAGGCAGGGACCTCCTCCTCCTCCTCCTCCGCCTCCTCCCGGACAGCTTCAACACCGCCCTGACTTGCCTGAGTGACACCCTGAGAGCTGATGCGCCACCTTCACTAGCCCCCGGACCCCCAACCACTGCCTAATAAGACCGATAAAATTGGAAATGTGGGGCCCTTTGGGGTTCGACAGGAGAAAGGCCCGGGCCGATCTGTGTCCCTCTCCTCTCCGTCCCTGGGGGGACCTTTTGTTTAGAGTGTCCAACGATGTTCCAGAACTAAGTATCACAAAGCTCTGGGGCCCCCCGGGGATCCGCCTGAAATTTTTTGGTGCTTTTTCAAAACTGGCAAGATGGTGCTAGCTCTTTTTACCTGCCTCCACTCTCGGGCTCAACACCCCCAGGTCCGCACCGTGCTTGTCAGGCCCCCTGTTTCATTCGTACTGCGTAATGGCTTGCGCGCTGCCACAATCGCTGGAGCATTGGAGGGGGGAATCCAGCTGTTGCCCGTCAACAATGAACGGGACGGGGGGGGCCAGCTGACGCTGGAGGCCCAGGGGGACGATCGGGGGCGATGGGGAAATTTTCGAAAATTTGACCTTCGAGCCCTTTCCCCGCAGGCAGTCCGACCCGGGTGCTCTTTAAAATTCTGGACGACAAGGTTCAGACATGTGCCAGGCAAAGGGTTCTCCAGCCTACCGATCTTAAGGGCGGGCCCGAGATTTCGCCCGTTTTTCGACACCACCTTGCCCGGCACAAGGTTCTTGTACCCACCAGCCCGGTCTCGTTGCGGGAAATCCACACTCCTGCCTGTTTTTGGACGGGCCCCCCAACACAGATTAATTTCTACACGGCCTGGTTTCTCAGGGCACGTGATAAACCAGGGGGACCTTGGGGGGGGGGAACCCTGCACCATCCCCGCGGGTTTTGGGAAAAGCGTGCGCCGAGCCCCGAGAGCCACCGCACCCCCAAAAAAGGGCATCCACCCAGCTCACCCCCGTGAGTGTCAAAAGGGGGATATAGCAGCCTTGGCCGTGCTTTCTATTTCCGTGTCGGGGGTCAGAAAGGACTTTTTTCCCCCAAAATGCGGAAAAAACGCGCTTAAAAATTTTTGATTTACACCCTGGCTGGCCAGGGCGGGAAAAGGCTTTTCCCTTTCCTCCCCCCCGGGTGGCATTCCCAAACTGGGGTCAGAGCAGGGAAAATCCTCATCTTTGGCCTCTTGATCTTTTGACAAATTTCCTTTGACCCCAAACCCCCCATTTTGTATTTAAAGAGGGCTTTTAGGGAAAAAGGTTTTTCCACGTGGTGGGTACAACGAGTTGACATTTGGGGTGCTTATGTTTGGAAAGGAAAAGTGATGATGCTGTTTACGACATTTGGGCCCTGGAATGGGAGGACGAGGACGTTTAAAAACTGTGGGGTGCAGGTTTTTATTAACCCCCTGAAGGGGAAAAATTTTGGGACGCCCGTTCATTACTGAGATTACAGGGCCCTGACCCAACCCTTTACAAAGGGCCCTTTTAAGGTCCTGAAAACCCACGAACCGGGTGGTTTCGTGTTTTTCGCCAGCACTGAAAAAGGGGCAACCCCTTTTCCTTTGTACCTCTTTTCCTCCAAGTCCTACCCCCCCCCCTTTGCTCGCCCAAACCACCTGCATTTTTGCTCCATGTTTTTGAAATATAAAAATTTTGGAAAGGGATGGAAGAGTTTTGGGAAAAATTTCTTATTAAAAGACGGCAAAAAACGCTATTCCCCCCAAATCCCTTTAAATCAAAAAAAATTGCTTTATTCACATTTAACTGCAAAGTAGATCGATCAACAAAGCTGGCCTGCGCCGAAGTGTAATAACACGATATCTGAATGTATTAGGTTAATACAAGGTAATTTTTTGGCACCTTTTCAATTCAACTGTTGGTGACTACAAAAATTGCTTGTATCAACATTTAAGACCAAGGTGCCATCATTGAACAAAATGTTAGTGCGCCCAAAGTCAAAAAACACACTTTCTGTAATGTATGTAGGATTATTATAAGGTATTTGTTGGCTCCTATCAATTCACCTGTGGTCTGGACTACAATTGCCAGTAGTCACATTTAAGTGGCATGGTGCCTCAATGAACAAAGCTTGTTGTGCGCAAAGTGGAGAAAATACACGTTCTGTAATGTATTAAGGATTTATAAAGGTATTTTTTTGGCCACCTATTCATTTCACCCGGTGGTAATTCCACAATGGCTGGATTCAAATTTAACTCAAAGTAGATCTATCAACAAAGGGGCCTGAAGCCAAAGTGAAAAAATTCTCGTATATGAAAGTATTCGGATAATACAAGGGATTTTTGGCTCCTTTCAATTCACATGTGGGTGATACAAAATTGCTGGTATCACACTTTATGTGGCAAGGTAGCCTCAATGAACAAAAGCTTGTACCCCTGCGCAAAAGTTCAAAAAACACCCTATTGTATTGTTTTCGGATAATAAAGTATTTTTTGGCACCTTTAATTCACCTGTGGTTTGACTACATAATGATGTATTCACATTTAAGTGCAAGGTGCGCTCAATGAACAAAGCTGTAGTGCGCAAAGTCATAAAAACACGTATCTGATATTTATTCGGATCATACAAGGTATTTTTTGCACCTATCATCATGTGATGACTACAATTTTTGCTGGTTCTTATTTAACTGCAGGAGGATATATCAACAAAGGTGGATTGGGCAAATTGAAATGAACTCCTATCTGAAAGGTATACATGATAATTAAAGTGGGAGTTTTTGCCACCTAACAAAGAGACCTTGCAGTTACTAAGAGAAAAGATGTGTATCATAATATAAGTTCAGGATCCCCAATATCCAGGAAATATTTCAAAAGATAAAATGTTATAATAAAGCTATTGCAGTGCAGGTCTACACTAAGTCTTGAGTGGAACTTTATCCAGTATTCTTTATAGTGCTTAGTCTGTGTTCGCCGCGGGCCCTTCCCACCCGCATCCACCGTGACTTTACAGCAGTAGATGCTACTTTAAAATTTCTCTACCTTACTACATAAATATTCCAATCTCTATCTAAACTTAGTTGTAAGGATCACAGCAATCAGTAAAGCTTTCTCTGTTGAAGAAATAGGAACATATTTCAGCTGTGCGGTTGGACACAGGGCAGAGCGCACGTTCCTATGATATGAGACGCTGAGAGACTCTGAGGCTGAAACTGGAGGGCTGTTCTATGTAAACAAGGGTCTTGATGGATTTTTACAGACATCGCAACCATACCACATCCCAGTCATGAGTCGCTATAAAATCTCACCCTTGCCTTAGTCACTGTAAGATGATTTGCTGGGCCTCCACAAAATGACAGGGAAGCGCCGAAAATGGCGCCATCTTAATAGATGATGCACAGATTTTAACTTAAATTATCACATGATCTAAAAATTTCGATCAACATAAAAACTGTGCCGATTTCAACTTTGTCGATAATAATCGCTCAACACTATTTAGGACAACTCTTTCTTTCAAGGAGGTCAGAACATATTTCTGGAGGAATCCTATAAATACACAACGTCAATTCTGATGTATGATTCACCATTTATTACACTAGTAGTATAATGTTGTACAGTGTTAGCCATAGAAAATAATAGAAGAGTAAATAAATCAGGTGATACCTTTTAGAGGCTGAGTATATTTGATGGTAAGCTTTCGAGAGTACTAGCTTTCTTCTTCAGGCATAATGTTATATGAGAAACTGAAAATTTACAGACTTCTTATACACTAAAGGCATGGACCTTCAAAGGAACTTAGAATCTTTAAAAATGACAAAATGCAATATAAGTAGAGAAGTTATTTACAACAGGTTAAGAAATAAACAATCTAGAAATTTGTGAGGCATGTAAGGAGGATCATTAACTCTTGTTGTTATCTGTTTGCTATTAGGTGATTATTTGTGGCCCTCACAGTTCACAAATAGTGTGACATGAAACTGGCATGAGTATTAAGTCCATTTTGCAGAGTTTGAAATTTTTGCATTAATTTAAATTCCCATTCCTTCCTCTCCCTCTGCGTCTTAAAATTAAAACTACAACCCACAAATCTTCAATAGAGTGGTCTTCCTTAAACATAGCTATTCAGAGAGCAAAATCCACTTTCTGGATACAACAACACCAATTAAAGACTAGGGTACTCACAAAAATTTATACCCCCAAACTCACAGACAGAACCGCCCACCTCAGAAACGACAGCTTCCACCCCAAGCACACAAGACAAACTATTATTTACAGCCAGGCTATAAGATATAATTGTATGTGAGTCTGCTCCCACACAAAGAGACCCAGAATGAAGCCCGACTGCCCATAGTTGTCACCTACATCCCAAAGCTGTAGATCCTACGAAGGATTGCCAAGGAACTCCAACCTTTGCTACATCGGGACAACAGACTTAAAGAAATATTCCCAGTCCACCCCTCTCCCTTCCTTCAGCAACCACCAAACCTGCGGCATATTATTGTCCGGAGTGCCCTGAAGGCCCCAACTGAAAATGACCTGCAGGCACATCCACACCGCTGACAGTGTACCTGTCCCACAGTCAAAACAGGTGCACAGAATTAGGGGGACATTTTCCTGCAAGTCTTCTAATGTGGTGTATCTCATAATGTGTGTGTAATGTCCCAGCACAGACCTCTATATGGGGGAAACAGGGCAGAGAATTAGCCAGCACATGAATTCACACAGATTCACCATTAATAACAGCAGAATAGATCTCCCAGTGGCCGCACTTTTCTCCAGAGAAGACCACGCTAAAGAAAATTTGTGGGTTGTGGTTATAATGGGACATTTTAAGACGCAGAGGGAGAGGAAGGAATGGGAAGGAATTTCATTATAAGTTAAATTTACCAGAGAGGGAGTCAGTTTTTACAGTGGATTTTCAGTGGGTTTTTAGATGTTTTTTCAGTCGCAGAAAAGTATATTTAGTATATGGCAGAAAAGTATATGTAGTGGAATTCATTTATGATTGGTGCAAGAAACAATGTGATTTTTATTACTCCAACTAGTAGTCACTTCCTATGCTCGCACTGGCCATTTAGGTTACATAGCAGCCAGACGTGTCATGGCAAAGAACCCTCTGTGGGCCTGAGAAAAAAGAATTGTTGCTCTACATATAGATGGCCTAGGCTATAAGAATATTGCCAACACCCTGGAACTGAGATGCAGCACGGTGGCCAAGACCATACAGCAGTTTAACAAGACTGGTTCCAATCAGAACAGGCTTCGCCATGGTTGACCAAACAAATTGAATGCACATTCTCAATATCATATCCAAACGGATGGTGGATCAGCCTGTCAGTGTTCAGACCATACGCCACACACTGCACCAAATTGGTCTGCGTGGCTCTTGTCCCAGAAGGAAGCCTCTTTAAAGATGATACACAAGAATGCTCTCAAACAGTTTGCTGGAGACAAGGAGACTAAGAACATGAATTACTGGAACTACTGGTGTCAAAGGTGTGTTGCGCAAACAGTAGAGGAGTCCAAAGACAAGTGTGTCTTGCCTACAGTTAAGCATGGTGGGAGGGTCATGGTTTGGAACTGCATGAGAGCTGCCAACTGTGGGGATCTATAGTTCATTTAGGGAACCATGAATGCCAATATCTATTAAGACATGCTGACGCAAAGCTTCATCACCTCCCTTCAGAAACAGGGCCGCGGGACAGTATTCCAACATGATAATGACCCCAAAAAAACCTCCAAGACCACCACTGCCTGCTTAAGAAAATGAGGGTAAAAGTGCTGGACTGACCAAGCATGTCTCCAGACCTAAACCCTATTGAACATCTGTAGGGCATCCTCAAACGGAATATGTATATAAAGATATAGATATTTATATATACAGGTAGTCATATAAAAAATAAATATATGCACACATAGCATGCTGTATCACTCCCGGGGTTTCTCCCTTATCTTGGGAAGTATTCTGTCATCCTTGGAGCCCATGAGTATATATTTTTCTTTTAAGGGACGTGAGTTTTATTTCTATTTGCATCTGACATCTAATCATATGTCGAGTTGCTGTTGTTTGCATGCTGGCACCTTATTTTGGTGTACCCTATGTATCTCTTGACACTATTTCTCTAGCACCTGTGACGTTTTTTGGGTGCTGTCTGTTTCCTGATGAACCCACTTTATTCGTGGGGGGAAAAGCGTCGGGACAGGGAACCACTTATTTTCTGTGTGTTTTTTTTGGGTCTTGGTGACGTTTTTTAGTGATAATTGGTGTTTTTTTTGCACCTGGTTTATTTGTTATAGTAGTTTTCGTACCACATAGGTGTTATTTAGGGTTTTCTAGATAGGTTCCGGTGTGAGGTCGCCCTTTTTCAGGGCGGGTTCCCCACTATACTAGTTATTAGGTAGGGCACAATAGGGTTGTTATGCTTTTTTAAAAAATAGACAATAAAAGGTATATTTTAATTGTGTATTTATTAGCCTGAAGGTTCTGTGTATTTTGTGGCTTTTTTCCTGATTTTTTTTGATGCCGGGCAAGACTTATCTTACAGGAGTTCTCCGCCTAATTATCAGTAGGAGTACGTAGTTTTTTTTTTTTTTTTTTTTTTTTCCAAAAGCAGTCCACTAACTTTTTGGTAATTTTTTATGCCTTCCGGTTGACTTCAATAGTAACATTTTCAGGTGGAAATCAGACTGAAGAATGTGCATATGCCAAGTTTTTTGCGAAACCGTCTGTTTTGAAATCAGACCTGAAAAAATCAGTACCGTGTAGACTATGGGTCTGATTTTCTATTGAGGTAATTTTCAAACTGATTCAAAATCTGATTCGAAATCAGTGCTTAAAATCCTTGCTGCGTAGCCAGACCTTCAATTGTAAGAATAGTGTAACATGCTGTGCTATTCTTTTCATCAAAACAAACAGACACCAATGTGAAACCTGAGGGACCCCATTATAACTGGACAGAAGTCCATCAGGCACTGTTTGTTCCTCATCATTTTCTACTATAAAACCAGGAAATGTTGTTTCTGTTATAAAATCTTAAAATTATAATGACAGTGTGAAAACAATGTTACTACATATTTGTGAAATTTTCCAGTATACAGGCCATAAAAGGGGTGCTTTATGCACACCCCATCCAAACATGGGCATTCCCAGGAGAATGAAAAGTGTTCCGGGACAGGGTGTAAGCATTTCCAGGTGGGGGGTGTGCATTCCCATGAGTCGGACTTAAAATATCCCGTATTACTGAGATGGTTGGCAAATATCTCTTACTAGTACATATTAAAGAGGAGTCTTCAAATAGGACATACCCTTTCACCAGTTCTTGTTTTAATTAAAGTTGTCCAGGATTAGAAAAGCACGGCTGCTATCTTCCAAAAACAATGTCATATATGTCAATGGGTTGTGCAAGGTTTCTCAGCTCAGCCCAATTCATATCCATGGAGATTAAATGCAAAAACAGACACTATGGGCCACATGTATGAAACTGTTTAGGTCTAAATCCCACACTTTTTCCCATAGTAACCTATGGGCAAAAAAGTGAGTTTTAGACCTAAACAGATTAATACATGTGACCCAAAAAGTATAGGGCTGATGTTCCTGGGGCCTGCTAAGTGAAATTATTCTGAGGGCCCACCCTCTAATTATGCAGGACATGGCCAAGGCCACTTGAAGTACTTTTTTGTACTGTGAGTCCACTTTAAATTAGTCTCTTCACGTACAGTATGTAATACGAAAACTGGTGATTGGTTCTAATGAGGGTGTCTTCTGATAGATCTTTCGGGCCCTATAATGTTAGGGGTATACTATTGAGTCAGAGATTGGGCCCATCTGAGGATCCTATGGTATTTTGGTGGGCCAGTCCAACCCTGGACACAGCCTATGGTCCGGTGTGGTTTTTTTTCCCCTGGAAAAAGCTGCCATATTGTTCTAATCCCATACCACCACTTTAAACTGTTTTTCTCATCTCACACACTTATGGCATATGAATAAAATATTGCATTGGTGCGGCTCCCACAAGCTGAAGCAGTTGCATTCTGCTGTACTGGGGAAGGTGAGGGCCCACGTGTAGTAGCTTCTCAATTCTGAATTGGGAGTTTCAGAGGCCTGTTCTGGAGGTAGGTATAGGTCCCACAGACTCCCAGCTATGAGACATTTATTTATCCTATTGAAATTCCATAAATGTATGAAATGGGAAAACCCCTTAAAGTATGTTCACACAAGTAATTTGGAAGTGTAAATACATGCTTCAAAATGCACCTCAAAATACACCTATTTAGAGGCACATTTTGAAGTGCATTTTTGCAAAGTGTGGAGCATTTTGTGCGGCGCTTATATGCTGAAAATCCGCTCCACCCTTGTTTCTGTGGGAATTTCACTTGCATAAGCACCACAATAATTGACAAGATACTTAAATTTACACCAATGACATGGTTCCTAAATACGATTTCATTAGATTTTACGTTGATAGCAATGAGAGCTGCATAGAACATAGAGGCTTATTTTGGGGCATATTTCAGCACAAAATCTGCCCCATAATAAGTGTAAAATTATGTTGTGTGAACATAAGTCAAACATATCATGGATCAGAGCAGTGGATGTGAGCAGAAGGCAATAATGTATGATTTATATGTAAGGCTCTGGGCCTAATGCAGCTGAGCACTAGCCACTTTATGGTTACACGGTGGCAAACCTTTGGAAGGGAGGGGGGATATTCCCGACATACTACATATCTTGGAAGGTTCAGGCATGTACAGAGTATTAGAGCAGTACATAGATAGATGTGCAGGTGTTAGAGCTAGGGCTTATTTCCAATGTGCAACTTTATTTAGTCGAGCTCAGAAATTTGCCTTTGTGAACAAAGGGCCACATGTATGAACCTGTTTAGGTCTAAAACTCACTTTTTGCCCATAATACTATGGGCAAAGGATGATTTTAGACAAAAGTTTCATACATGTGGCCCAAAGTGTCTTTAGTATAAAATGATAAGAGGAATAATTGGAAGTGTTCATGTAAGGAAAACCCATAGGTGTTGAAACATTTCTCTATGCAGCCCATAAGTTCAAGAATCCAATTATAAATGTACAGTTGCTAATTCCGACAGCTGAGTGCGGTCTTATATATCATTGTATAATATTCTAACATTCCCAATGAATTCTACACAAAGTCTACAATTTTATGAGTTATACTGAGTTACAGCTGGGGATTAATTTTCCTTTAATGACGTGGATGCATCAGCAGGATTTTTGTATTTAATTCCTTTTTTCTTACAAAAACAGTGGGGCTTTCAGGCTCCCCGTGGGTGGGGTTTTAAATTTCCCCATGCATACATCCACAAAAGGGGAAAAAGGCAGTGTTTCAAATGATGGGACATGACTACTCTCAATTCCCTCTGTGTTTGTATTTTATTATTCACATTAATTTCAAATGTCTTCATAATTGTGATTTGATTCATTGCCCTTTTTCAGAAATAAATTTACATTGGGAAAATGTATAAACCCCCCGAAAAAAAGCTCAAATGGGGCAAAAAAATTTCAAATAACATATACCCAAAAATTTTAAAAACATTCACTAAATTTTTTATCTTAAATGCAACCATATTGTGTAGCGCTGTACAGATATTTTTCTTCATCAATCGTATGAGTCTCTGCCTAGTGAGTTGAACACAGGGCCAGTAAGGCAGAAGTTTTTTTGGTTTTTTATCCATTGAGTCATTGATACAGATAACAACTGGCTACAGGCTCTTAAGGAAAATCCTACTGAAAAATTTCTTTACCCCCTTGGAATGTCACAGCAAAAAAAAGACCTATGTCCATCAAGTTCAACCAAAGGTGGGGAAAAAATTTTTTGAAGGGGGGGAAAAAAAGGAGTTTAAGCTTATTTTTCCCTTTTCTGATGGGGAAACTTGAAAAACCATAAGGCCCAAAAAACCAATCTGGCTCTAAGGAAGATTTCACTTTTTTGATTTCCCCGAGTTGGCCCTCAACGGAAACCCAGAATTTTCATTGGGTAAAAACATTTTAAAATTTTTAGTTTCAAGGGGTTATCTAAACCCTTGGGAACGGGAAAAATGTTCCTGCTGTGAAACCCGCTCCTCGGTGGCTATTCCACTGATTTACAGGTTTTTCATTGTGAAGAAGACTTTTCTCCTCCGGGGATTTAATCCTTTTTTCTCTTGTCGAAGGGAATTCCCCCCCCCCCCCCTTTTCTTTTTTAGGGGGTTTTTACATGAAAGAATTTTTTCCCCCTTTCTTTTTTTAGGGGAAAATTTATATATTTATATAAATTAATCTTTTTCCTCCCCAAGCCGTTTCCTTTTTTTCAAAGGGCTAAATAAGTTTTAATTCTTTTAACCTCTCCTCAAACTAAGATGCTCCTTTTCCCCCTTTTAAATTTTTGGGTTTTTTCCCCGTTTTTTTGCTCCCTCTCTCTAGCTCCCCCTACATCTTTTTATAAGGGTAGAGCCCCGAACTTAAAAACTAAATTTCCCAAATGAAAGGGCCGGGACCAAAAGCTTTTTACAGCGGTAATATTACATCCTTTTCCCGCGAGTCCATGCCTCTTTTAACCCCTTAACGACCCCGCACCCCTCTTTTTGCGGCGGGGCCGGGGCGGGTCGTTTAAGTCTGCGCGACGCGCTTGACGGGCTGGAGAAATGGGGGTTTTCGGCGCCCGGGGGCCGCAGGGTGCGCTGGGAAACGGGGTGAACTACACACCCCCATCCCCGAGCATGTCCTTTCAAAGGGATCGGGAACGGAGGGGGGAACCCCCCGCAACCCGAAGGGTTTAACCCTTTGTTGCGGCGGGGGCGTTTCCGCAGGCAAACAAAGGGATCCCCGCTCTTTTCGGGGAAGGGAAAAGCCCGTGGCCCGACAGAGCTTAGGGGACCGGCCCGCCCCAATCAGCTCTGGGGGAACCCAGCTTCCCCGAAGTTTTTTCCCCGTGTAAGAACCCCGTTTTATTAGGGCACTGTGTTCTTTTCCTAATCACGCCTGTGTCAGACTGACACCCGATTTTGCTTTTATTAGCATATATGAATATGGGTAAAACATTATAAGTGTAAAAAAAAAATTAAAAAAATGTTTAAACATTTTTCCCTTATGGGGGTAAAAAAAAAAATACAAAAAAAACCCTAAAAATTTATAAAAAAAAAGGGTTAAAAAAAATTAAAATAAAAAAAAAAATAAAAACAAAATTTTTTAAAAAAAAATAAATTTTTACATACCAAATTTTCACGCACAAAAAAAAAACCAACATATTTGGTATACACAGGGCCGTAAAAAACCTGTAGAAATTAAAATTTAAACCCGTTTTTAAATGTTGGGAAAAGTAATTGGGGGTAAAAAAAAAAAATTTAAAAAACCCAAAAAAAATTTTGTTTAAAAAAATTAAAAAAAAATTTCTGCAAAATTTATAAAATGACTTGAATATTCCATTAAAAATTTTCAAATTGTCTCGAATAAAACGAGGCCCCATCCAACTGCGTCATTGAAAAAATTAAAAAAAATTACTACTGTTTAAAGCAAGGAGGCCAAAACTTTAAAAAAATGTTCTGGTTATTAACTACTTTTTCCCGGCTTTGGGGTTAAGGGGGTTTTAAAACACGGGCCCAAAAATCTTTTCCTTTTTCCTTAGAGGGGCTGATTGACATTTGCTATCCCGTTCTGTAGTCTTGACCCACAAGAACACCTAGAAAACTTTCTCAACAAGCGATTCTCCCAGTTTTTTCCCCCTTGGATATAGATTGACCCGCGAAATTTTTAGTACCCAGATGCCCGAAACCTTTCAACTTAAACCCCCATTGAAAACCCCATTTGCCAAATGGAAGCCCCAAACCTAAATTTGTCCAGGTCTGCTTTCACTTTTCGAACATCTTTCTTAGAATTTTACTTCACTACAAGCTTTAGCTTACCCTTTTGAAAAAAATTTTGGTCTTTCAATGAAACCTAACATATCAAAATTTGCTTACTTGCATGATATCCCTTTTGATGTCAAAGCAGTTTACTTGGGAGTAAAGTCACCTTTTTTTGTCAAACACTTACTTGGGAGTGGGTCACTTGTATTTTCACAGATCTTACTTGGCAGTGGTGTCACTTGTGATGTTTACAGCAGCTTATTTTGGGAGTAAATTTACTTTTTGTTTTTAAAACACTTTCTTTAAAAATGGAAAGTCCCTGTGGGTGGTTTAAAGCACTTACTTGGCAGTGATGTCACTTGTGATGCCACAGCAGCTTACTTGGCATTGATGTCACTTGTGATGTTAAAGCAGCTTACTTGAAAGTGATTCCCCCTTTGAAAGTCAAAGAATTTCTTGGCAGTTTATTTTTTCCCTTTTGATTTCGACAGCGCTTTTTTTGCATTGATGTCACTTTGTGATGGTCACAGCATCCCTTTCTTGGCATGGTGGGCAATTTTTGATTTCACCCGCAGTTTATTGCAGTGATATCACTTGTGAAAGTCAAACAGCTTACTTTTAAAGTGTTTTCACTTGTGTGTAACAGAGGTTTTATTTGGGGAGTTGGGTGGCATTGTGATTCACCAACTTTCTTTAAAGGATGTCACTTTTGATGTTTTAAAAAAGCCCTTAAATTGGCAGTGATTTTCACTTGCGATGTCACAGCAGCTTACTTGGCAGTGATGTCACTTGTGATGTCACAGCAGCTTACTTGGTATTGATGTCACTTGTGATGTCAAAGCAGCTTACTTGAAAGTGATGTCACTTGCGATGTTCAAGCAGCTTACTTGGCAGTAATGTCACTTGTGATGCCACAGCAGCTTACTTGGTATTTTTTGTTTTACTTTGATGTCAAAGCGCTTTCTTGAAAGTGATTTCATTTCGAAAGTTCAAGCAGGGTTACTTGGTCGTAATGTACCTGGGGATGTCAAAGCAGCCTACTTGGGAGTGATGTCACTTTTGATGTCAGAGCAGCTTGCTTGGCAGTGGTGTCACTTGTGATATCACAGCATCCTACTTGGCAGTGATGTCACTTGTGATGTCACAGCAGCATTCCTGAATGAAACCCACTTGTGATGTCACAGCAGTGCACCTGATTAAGAACCATTTGTGATGTTACAGCACTTACCTGAGCAAAACACACTTGTAATTTCACAGCAGTACACCTGATTAGCAACCGCTTATGATGTCACAGCAGCTTCACGACTGAAACTCACTTTTGATGTCACAGAGTATTTTGGATTAATTAAAGGACATGCTCACACATCGAACTTTTCCTATTGGAAAAATCGAATCCTTGGCAGAAATCTGAAGCAATACCTCAAATTTGTGCCGCAGATTTTTTTACTTTACAGAGGCAGTTTTCGCCTGTGATTTGGCCGTGGTTTAGCTCCATTGAAAAGAGGCTAACCTGCGTCACTCCTGCCAGAAAGGAGTCCATTCTTTTTTTTTTCACACACCATGGATTTGAAATCTGTGGTGTGTAAAATCCACGCTGTAGATCACAATGTGAATTACAGCATGGACCGGCTATTCAAATAAACGGCAGAACGAAAGTTTCTACATAAACATAGAAAGGGATTCTTTACTGTTAGAGCAGTGAGACTGTGGAATTCTCTGCCAGAGGAACGTGTCATGGTGAATTCACTAACAGAGTTCAAAAAGGGTTTGGATGCATTTCTGGAGTGTAATAATATAACAAGTTGTAGTGACCAGGATTCTGGAGAAGGGGCGCTGATTGCCAAATTGGAGTCAGGAAGGAATTTTTTCCCTCAAATGAGGAGAATTGGCTTCTACCTCATTGGAGTTTTTTTGTCTTCCTCTGGATCAACACTTTAGCAACACTTTAGCAAAATAGGCTGAACTGGATGGACGTCTTGTCTTTTTCAGCCTAACAAACTATGTAACTATGTAATTATACGAGGATTTTAACATGAATTGCATCGAATTTGGACTCCTTTCAGCTGTTTCAGATGACAGTGGTGTAGTCATAGACCGCCTCATTCCTTGCTTATGAAATTGTATAGATAGAAAGATAGAATGTAGTAGAAACTTATTCGGCAGCACAGTTTTTACAACATATTTATGGAAAATCAATCCTATTTCTTTTAATTTTGTCCTTGCTCTTTTATAGAAATGCATATCTTACAGATTTTTGCTAATTGATTTCAACCATCCTCCATACTTTCTGCAGTTTTCTTCACATAACACATTTTACAAATTTAGGTCGCCCACAACATTGCGTTTTTCATGGTTTTCAATGCCACCAAGTGCTGCTTGCTGCTGCAATTATGGCATTAGTTTACATTCAACTCCCATCCTTTCAATTTATGCAAAACTGTAAGCTGCTGTGAAGACGGAATTTTCATAACATAAACACCCTTGACAAGTAGCAAAAATATTGGTAAGCAAGAAATTGGCTGACACTGTATGTTGATGCCTGAGGTATTTTAAACCTGAGAACTGGCTGAGTATAGAACTGTAGTTTCCACCTGCCTTGATAATGTAAAGAAGTGAATAATTAGTGTCAAATAATTTGCCTAACCCTTTCACTGCTAAAATGACTTGCTCGAAGACTGAGAACGTGTAGAGTTTTGTGAAATGAGGCCAAGTTGTAGAGAATATAGCACCTATGAAATGAGCCAAGAAATGAGAAAAGATATAAAAAACGAAAAATAGAGAAATGGAAGATGTTCCCTCTATATCAGTGATTCTCAAGCTTATTGTCATAGAAGAACTCTTATAGAGGTTGTCCAGTTTAAAAGAGTTGTCTATGTCAGGGGTCCCCAACTCCAGTCCTCAGGACCCACCAACGGGTCATGTTTTCTGGCTTTCCTTAGCATTGTGTCACATCAAGGGAGGTGCAGTGAGCCCTAACTGGTACCCAGCCCACTGTCCCTGCCTACTTGACGTGCTGCCCTAGGCGGCAGACAGCAACTGGGCGACAGTCCCTGCGCTACTAAAGTGCTGGGGCCGTGAGAAGCAAGAATGGTCAGACAGTCCGGGTCAATAACAAAAGGAACGCCAAAGCCACAAATCAGAACCAGAGGAATGAACGTAAACAAGCCGGGGTCAAACACGAACAAGAGCGAGGTACAAAATCAGGAGAAGCCGGGGTAAGGAGAACAAGCCGAGGTCAGGTACACAGATAAGCAAAACAACAACACAAAGCACAAGAAACACGGTAGCCAGGAATATCACAGGTGCAGCCCACAGCCTTCAGGGAGTTTAAATGGGATTCCCGGATACCGCCCCTGCAGCTGATTGGAGCGGCCTCTGGGTCCTCCCATTGGCTGGTGCACTCGCCCCCTGTCAGGAGTGGCTGGGCCCCTGTCACTCACAGAGTTGTCAGCAGCAAGTGTATCAGGGTGGGATCGTGCATCAGCTGCTGCAGCCTGCAGATCCCTGCAGGCTGAGCACAGCCCAGCCCTGACACATTGCACAGGTGATTTAATTATGGTCAGTGCATTCTGTGGGAGATACTGAAAACATGATCTGTTGGTGGGCCTTGAGGACTGGAGTTGGGGAACACTGGTCTATTCATATAAAAAATAATCAAATACTCTAGGGTTCGGCGCCGTGTCTCCCCGGTCTTCTGTGATGTCCCCATTTGGAAGTAATTGCATGTTAACAGAAGATCGGGGATAGCCAGCGCTGGAACCAGGCACCGGAGGAAGGTGAGTAGAAGTTTTTTTTTAGTTTTGATGGGTGTCACGATATGCAAGGCCCCTTACTTCCCCTTCTGTCTGCATTATGCAATTTGATCCTGGTGGTTGGAATCAGCCTTTTGTTCTGATGACTTTAGCATCCAGCAAAGCGACAGTTATCCATCTCCTCCAGTACTCTCTCAGCAGTAGGTCATCACAGATCAGGCTGAGCTTTAAAACCCAGCTACTGCAACCAGTCCTAAGTATTGGTGTTAATTTCTAGGGTGTTAAGCACTAGGATCAAGCCCGGTGCGATCCTGTTATTCCTGCGTTTTGGTATCCCTGTGACCGTAGCCCTGTGTTTGTCACCTGCCTGTCTGCAAGCTTAGTCTCAGATTCAGCCCATGGATTTGATGCTTGTGTTTACTGAGTCTACTGGTGTTTATAGTCCACGAGTCTACTGCTGTCTGGCAACCCTGTTCTGGTCTCCTAGTGTCAGCACCCTGTCCTGAGTCTGCTGGTGCCTGTAGTCAGGGCCGTTCCTAGGCTAAATTTCACTCAGGGCAAGGTGAATAAATTTCGCCCCACCCCCACCCCGTAACATAATGCACCACAGAGCATCACCATAAACCAAAGCCAAAATATACAAAAAGCTTTACCACAATGTGCTAAGTATAAAACTACTAAATCATAGTCCTACAGTTACCAAATAACACCACTTCACCGACCAGAATCCCAAGACCACTAAGACCACATATCACCAACACACAGTGACCGAATAATACCGCCACACCATGACCATATATCACCAGCACATAGTGACTA
This sequence comes from Phyllomedusa bahiana, assembly GCA_025379985.1. Taxonomy (NCBI): domain Eukaryota; kingdom Metazoa; phylum Chordata; class Amphibia; order Anura; family Hylidae; genus Phyllomedusa; species Phyllomedusa bahiana. Next base: position 77,528 of record JAODAL010000780.1, read on the forward strand.
AATAATACAAACTGACCATTACTGAGTATAAACCATTATACTACAACCTCCATACAGTGACAATACAGTGATGGATACCAGCTGTACACAGGCTCTGCAGACATATAAGTGATTACAGTAAAGTTATATCTAGTGACTCACAGGAGACGTCTCTGAAGAGTTGTTTTCTTTCTCTTCTTCTTCTTTTCCATCTGTCCCAGATGCCATGATGGCTACTCCCAACTCTTCACTGTAAAATTTTCAAAACAAATATCTTAAGACTCCTAAATTTATCAGCGCAGCTCTACCCATGCCTATCTCTATACAAACTCCCCATCTATAGCACCTCATATGGTAGCCATGTAATATGCCCACTGTAGCCACGTAGTAGCCCCCTGTAGCCGGTTGATGCCCCCCTTTAGCCAATGATGCCCCTGTAGCCAATGATGCCCCCGTAGCCAGGTGAAGCCCCCTGTAGCCAGTGATGCCCCCCTTGTAGCCAGTGATGCCCCCTTGTAGCCAGTGAGCCCTGCAGCATAGATGACCCCTGAAGCCAGTAGATGCCCCCGGTAGCCATTAGATGCCCCCCTTGTAGCCAGTACATGCCCCCCTTGTAGCCAGTACATGCCCCCCTGTAGCCAGTGATGCCCCCTTGTAGCCAGTGATGCCCCCTTGTAGCCAGTAATTCCCCCTTGTAGCCAGTGATACCCCCCTGTAGCCAGTGATGCCCCCCTTGTAGCCAGTGATCCCCCTGTAGCCAGTGATGCCCCCCTTGTAGCCAGTGATGCCCCCCATTGTAGCCAGTGATACCCCCTGAAGCCAGTGATGCCCCCCTTGTAGCCAGTGATGCCCCCCTGTAGCCAGTGATGCCCCCCGGTAGCCAGTGATGCCCCCCCCTGTAGCCAGTGATTCCCCCTTGTAGCCAGTGATGCCCCCCTTGTAGCCATTGATGCCCCCCTGTAGCCATTGATGCCCCCCTGTAGCCATTGATGCCCCCCTGTAGCCAGTGATGCCCCCCTGTTGCCAGTTGATGCCCCCCCTGTAGCCAGTGATGCCCCTCTTGTAGCCAGTGATGCCCCCCTGTAGCCAGTGATGCCCCCTGTAGCCAGTGATGCCCCCCTGTAGCCAGTGATGCCCCCCTGTAGCCAGTGATGCCCCCCCTGCAGCCAGTGATGCTGCCCTGTAGCCAGTGATGCCCCCCTTGTAGCCAGTGATGCCCCCCCCTGTAGCCAGTGATGCCCCCCCTGTAGCCAGTGATGCCCCTGTAGCCAGTGATGCCCCCCCTGTAGCCAGTGTTTCCCCCCCCTGTAGCCAGTGATGCCCCCTGTATCCAGTTTATGCCCCCCTTGTAGCCAGTGATGCCCCCTGTATCCAGTGATTCCCCCCCTGTAGCCAGTGATTCCCCCCACTGTAGCCAGTGATGCCCCCTTTAGCCAGTGATGCCCCCCATTGTAGCCAGTGATGCCCCCTGTAGCCAGTGATGCCCCCCTTGTAGCCAGTAATGCCCCCCCTGCAAGTAATTATAAAATAACAAAAAATTACTCATCACACCTCGGTCCGCGCGTCCAGCTCCGGGAGCTGCTGAGCGGTGTAAGCAGCATGACGTCACCATGCTGCTTACACTGCACGCAGCTCCCAGGGATCTCCTCGGCGCCAGAGCTGCCTCTGCCACCGGGGGGACGCAGCGTCGCTGGGGGGCGCGGTGAAAGCTGTGCGCCCCCTGCGACGCTGATACAGAGGAGGAGTCAGGATGGGAACGATCCGTCCCGCTTCCTCCCCTGTACTGGCAGCTGCTGGCTCTGCGTGACTGTTATAAAACAGTCGCGCAGAGTCAGGGGTGCTCCTCCGGGCGAGCAGGGCGGGCCGCGGCGCCCCCCTCAGGTGAGCGGAGCCTCGGCGCCCCGGGCGGTCGCCCGTCCTGACCGCCCATAGGAACGGCCCAGCCTGTAGTCCACAAGTCTTCTGCTGTCTGGTACCCTTTCCCTACTCCTTTAGTGTGTCTCCTGTAGTATGTCTCGACTGCTGATCAAGAGTCCTCAGTTCCGTTTGTGACTCGCATGCTAGTCTGGAATCCGCTTTTCCTGGTGTCAACTGCGTGCTGATCTGGAATCTGCTGTTCCTGGTGTCTGCCAAATGCTGGTCTGGAATCTGCTGTAATTGGTGTCTGCCACTTGCTGATATGGAAAACGCTGTTCCTAGTGTCTGCCTTCTGCTGGTCAAGAATCTGTAGTTCCTGGTGTCTTCCACCTGCTGGTCTGGAATACACTATTCCTGGTGTCTGCCAGCTGCTGATCTGGAATCTGCTGCTCCTCGTATCTACTGCATGCTGATCCGAAATCCACTGTTCTTGGTATCTGCTGCCCGTTTGTCCGGAATCTGCTGTTCTTGGTATCTGCCTTCTGCTGGTCTGGAATCTGTTGTACCCGGTGTGTTCAATTTGCTGTTCTGGCATCCGCTAGTCCTGTTGTGTGCCACCTGCTAGTCTGGAACCCACTGGTCTGGTGTCTGTCGTTCCTGTGTCCTGTTCTCACCCCTCATGTTTCTGGCCGCAACTGGTCAGGCAACTGCCACTCATGGTCCTAAGGATCCACTCTTCTTCCAGAGACATTTAAGAGACTTGCTTGTATATGTCTTGCAGATAAAGTCCTTTGAAAAGTAACAGTGGGGCCCATAGAGCATTATAAGAAAATAAAAAAAAGTGATACTTACCGCGGCAGTCCCCTGCCGCGGTAGCTTCTTTTCTTATCTGATCACTGAACACTCCATCCACTAACTTGTTTATCAGGACAAGAACCTGAAAGTGAAAAGGAGCAGATCCCTGGCAAATTTGGAGCTGTAGTGGCACGATACCAAGAAGTGAGTACTCAGTTTTTTTTATCCCAAGCTGTTCCATTTATTTATAATTTTATCAAACTGGACAGCCCCTTTAAAAACAATATCATAGAATACTTCAATCTAAAATAGGTGATCCATCAATTCTTTTACTTGATGAATGTTTTTTTTTTTTTATACAAGACTATATCGAAGACTAATGTTTCAAGCAATATCTCATGCCTGAATTGTTGAAAGATTATCTCCTCCTGTAAGTCTTTTCGACATTGGACTGCCTTGTTTTGAGCCTTGACATACTACTTGTGTAGGTTTTTGTTATGAGTGAGAAGCGCTATGGGAGATGTGCCTGATATGGATTTTCTCTTCTTGGCTCAGATAGTATGCTATCTAGATGATGATGGAGTATGTGCTAATAAATGAAGGCACACAGGATATATTAAGAAAATACATTTACAGCCACATACATCCCTCTCTAAAATCTGAGACCTGGCTTCAGAAGTATTTGTGAGGGTACAAGGATCACCCAACACTAAAAATCTACTATGAAACATGACTCCCTATGTGAAATGATGTATGATGGATGCTTTTCAATTTCCACATGCCTTGAGACCTTGGGACAAACTTTATATTATACACAGTTTAAAAAAAAAATAATGATGTCCCCTTGTGTCATAAAAACCTACTGAAAAGTCTGGTTGCCTTTGGTTTTTTTAAGGACTTAGTATAAGCAAACTTAAGTAGTGTTGAGCGATTATTATCGACAAAGTTGAAATCGGTACGGTTTTTATGTTGATCGGATTTTTTCGATCACACGATAATTTAGGTTAAAATCTGTGCATCATCTATTAAGATCGCGCCATTTTCGGCGCTTCCTGTCATTTTGGCGGCCAGCAAATCAGCTTAGAGAATAGAGCAGAGTGAGCTGTGTGTGCGACGTCATTACTGGGATGTGTATGGTTGTGATTGGCTGGAAAAATCACATGACCTCATTTTACATAGAACAGCCCTTCCTGTTCATGATCAGTGTGTGTCTGTGTATCATAAGAGCATTACGTGTGCTCGGTCTCTCTCAAAAGAGCTCAGCGAAACTGTTCTCTTTGTTCACACAGACAACTATGCTTTTAGCTGTGAACACTAGAACTTCGGTCGATTAGAGATTTTCAGTTTTTTTAGTTACTTAGGCTGAGAATTTTAAAGGAGCATCTAGCGCTGTACAGCCGCCGGGGCGTAGGGCAGGGGGCAGGGGGGGGGGTGCCGGCGAACACAGACAGACAGGCTGGCAGGCAGGCTTTTGAAAGGAGAGTGGATAATTGTGCAGCCCAGACTCTGCTTTGAGCCTGCATTGAAATGGGTTTTTATTAACAGTTTTTGACCAGTTTTTGGTGAAATATTAGCTTGTATTTTGTGCAGCCTGTACTTATATTAGGATACAGATCTTTTCTAGTAACTGCAGGTGTATTTGATAGGTGCAAAACTCACCTTTTATTATCTGTACACGATTTAATTAGGTTTTTTTTTCACTTTGGCGCAGCTCAGTTTTGTTCAAAGACCCACTTTGTTCTTTCAATAGGATACAGAACTTTTCTAGTCACCGCAGGTGTATTTATAGGTGCAAAAATTACGTTTTATTATCCGTACACAATTTAATTACGTGTTTTTCACTTTGGCGCAGCCCAGCTTTGTTCAAAGACCCATTTTTTTACTTACAATAGGATACAGAACTTTTCTAGTCACTGCAGGTGTATTTATAGGTGCAAAAACCACGTTTTATTATCCGTACACAATTTAATTAGGTTTAGTTCACTTTGGCGCAGCCCAGTTTTGTTAAAAGACCCATCTTGTACGGATATTACCATACAGAAATTTGCTAGTAATTGCAGGTGTATTTCATAGGTGCAAAAAACAACTAATATTAACAGAACAAAAGTAAATACCGTGTTTTTCACTTTGGCGCAGCCCAGCTTTGTTCAAAGACCCACTTTGTACTCACAATAGGATACAGAACTTTTCTAGTCACCGCAGGTGTGTTTATAGGTGCAAAAACCACGTTTTTTTATCCGTACACAATTTAATTACATGTTTTTCACTTTGGCGCAGCCCAGCTTTGTTCAAAGACCCATTTTTTACTTACAATAGGATACAGAACTTTTCTAGTCACTGCAGGTGTATTTATAGGTGCAAAAACCACCTTTTATTATCCGTACACAATTTAATTAGGTTTAGTTCCCTTTGGCGCGGGCCATTTTTGTTAAAAGACCAAACTTGTACGGATATTACCATACAGAAATTTGCTAGTAATTGCAGGTGTATTTCATAGGTGCAAAAACCACCTATTATTAGGACCAGACGTGCTAGAGTGGAGCTCTGTCAGAGACTGACTAAAATCGACAACCACAGCTTTCAAAATGAGTAGCAGACGCTCCAAAAGAGCACCCAAGACGCCCAAGCTGCCTGCTACAAGTGAGTGGACCCTGTCCAACTACTTCACTCCGCTAGCGGAGCTGGTGGACGACTTGCCGTCTTCCCGCGCCTCGACCCCGGGGCCGCCATCTTGCCCGCCAGACCCAGCTTTAAAACAGAAGCGCCAGTCTCCTACAACTTCTAAACAGCCTGCTGGGACGCTCGAGCTGCTGCAGGACTGGCCACAAAAAAGCCAGCGATCTCTACCAGCCGCTCCGTCCTCCTGCTCTGACCTCCCACTCCGGAGAGAGAAGAAGGTGAGCGCTGACCCAGCTCTGCGGGAAGAGGAGAAGGCGCGGCAACCCACGCGACTGCAGCTGACACAGCCGGGAGCCAGCGCTCACTGTCAGCAACTCCGCCTCGCTGTTCCGATCCTCCGCGTCGGCGGGTGATGGAGAAGACTGCCAGCTCACCCTTGCAGGACGCAGGACCTGGAAAAGGCGCTGCAACTCCCGGTGCTCTCCTTCCACATCGCCGCCTTCCAACTCAGACTCCCCGCTCCGATGAGAGGCAGGAGCGAACGCCGATCCACCCGCACGAGCTGCAGAAAGTGGGGAGGACGCCGCGACGCAGGCAGCCAGACCGGACATCACGGGGACTCACGGGTCCCGCAACTCGGGAGATCCGACTCCAGGCAGGAACAGGTACGAGCTCCCGTCGGGCTTCCAGGCACTGCCTGACTTGCCTTTAGCCCCTGCAGCTGCATTGAATACAGAGGGGGGAACCTCCTCATCTTGGGGGAGTCGGGATGGAGAGGAGAAGCGCGTCCACCCGCCAGTGATGAGCCCGATCCCCCATTCCCAAGCACAGGGGCCCAACCGTATCTCTTCCTCCATCTCCCCTGGTCAGTGGGCAGCGGAGCCATTAAGCTCCCCGGGACAGAGACAGCATCAGGAGAATATGCCCCACTTTGCTCCTCCGACAGTGCCCTCACTGCCGCCCCAGGCAGGGACTGACACCTGGGCACAGACTCTGCTACCTGTGACATCCCCAGCGTCATTTATGCCCACAAGGTCTAGCCTGCAAACCAACCCTCATTCTCCTCAGAGGGGACCTACTGAGCCCAGTCTCCGTCCGCCCTCTCATTCCCCTGATAGCCCTGTGAATGCACCCAGGACCACCTATGGGGGCACTGTTCTGGCCTATTCATCGGCCCGACATGATCCGCTGTGGCGTTCAAACCCGTCCTCCCCATCCTGGGGTGCTGCTCATGGTGACTCTCTGACAACTCCGACTCCTATGCCTCCCGCCTCCAGTAGCTTATATAACACTGTAGAGACTGTGGGCCTGCTCCCTCCTGAGGAAGCCATTCACACCTTGGCAGCGCATCCTGAGCTCAGAGCGCTCCTTTCTCTGATCCCCACTAAGTGTGATATTCAACAGATGGCGCACGAACTGCACCAGGCTTGGAAACGGGATCTTCTACCGGTACAGACAGATCTAACTGCCCTGCAAGAGCGGGTCCAACAAGTTGAAAATCATCAAACGTCTACAGCTTCAGCTATATCTGCCCTGCAGGCCTCTGTGGGGGAACAACAGGATCGTCTTGTCTGTCTGGCGAATCATATAGACGACCTTGAGAACCGTAGCAGGCGAAGTAATATCAGAATACGAGGTATGCCGAAGTCTGTTACAACGGGTGAATTGATCCCTACTCTCACAAAGGCTTTTAACTACGTCTTGGGCAGACCGGAAGAAACCAAAATTGAATTTGATTGTGCACACAGAGCGCTCCGCCAGCAGAGCCAGGACCCTGACAGATCCAGGGACATTATTTGCAGAGTACACAGGTACACGCTTAAAGAGGAGATAATGCGAAAGGCACGACTCATGCGAAGCGTTACATACAATGGCATGCAACTGGACCTGTTCCCGGATCTCTCACGCAGGACCGTACAACTTCGAACATCTGTTAAACCGTTGCTGCGGATTCTACAGGATAGAGGTATTCCGTATAGTTGGGGCTTCCCCTTCTCCATTCAATTCCGTTATAGGGACAAGTCACTGTCACTACGCACACCTTCGGAACTCCCGGCCTTTCTCGCTGCCTTAAATCTTCCTGAGGTGTCGCTTCCGGACTGGGAGGACATACTAAAACGGGATCCTGTCCCTCCTCAGAGTCTGCCGATTCCGCAGTGGCCTCGCTCTCTGGATGAGGCTGCACCGAGGCCCCCAATGACCCCGGCGTAGACCGAGAAGCCCGACGTTCTCTCCGACCAAGAGACCCCCACACTGTTGAAATATCGACTTTTGCCCTTATGCCGGGGCATTGATAGTGACATGTTGACACACCCACTCTTGGCCTCCTGAATTATTGAACTCAGGAACCCTGGTAATCCGAAATGGGTCTTCTATTTGCCGTTCTTCCCCCCCAAAGTCCCCAACATTGGTAGATAAATCTATCGTTGATCAGCTTTTTGGGTGACTTTCTTCTTCTTGTCATATTGAGTCTACTCATTATACTGTATGCTACCATCTAGTTATTGTTGTTGATTCATATTGGATGAGCACTGGATGGGATTGATTAGTCGACACGTGCCTGTTTTGAGGTGCTGAGTTACCTTCCCACCCAGTGCTCAGATCCTTTTGCTTAACCATTTTTTCCTATTTTTATCTTTGCCTTCTCTGACGTCTCCAGGTGTCATGCTTTACCCCCCTTTTTTTCGCACATGGGTTTGATACCCCATATTGATGTCATGTCCCGCCCCCCGGGATCTCTGGCCGGCCTTTATTTCCTCCTGGCCTTAGCAGTTCTATTTCTGCCCTATGTTAGATATAGGCCTCTGTGTTTTAGGCCTTTTCATTTGGTGTTGTTGAACTCTTTTATCTTTGTTAATTTTGCTGGGTCGGTCTCTCACCTGTCTTCGTGTGCCTTTCTCGGGGTTGTTCTTCATGAGGTTCCTCTTTTATTCTTTAATGGCTAGCATTAGGGTCACATCCCTTAATGTCAAGGGATTCAACAACCCCGAGAAACGCTCTCAAATTCTCTATCACCTTCACAAGCAGCAGTCTCGTATTGTTTGTGTACAGGAGACTCCCCTCTTGAGCACACATATACAGGGCTTCCGCAATCGGTACTTCCCTGCCTGGTACCATAGCAGTAACTCGCTCACCAAAACGAAGGGGGTGGCGATTTTTTTCCACAAGTCGTTGCCGGTTCAGATCCTGGATGTTCTTCCAGATACTGATGCTCGCTACTTGTTCATTAAGTGCTCCATCCAGGGTCGTATCTACACGATTGCCAATATTTATGCTCCTAACACCGGCTTACTCACTTTTTTCTCTAAAACCCTTGATACCCTTAGGGACTTTGCTCAGGGAAAACTGATTTTCTGTGGTGATTTCAATCTAGCACTTAATCCAGTGTTGGATACTTTGAGTGGTCGATCCGCTATGACGGTGCACTCCCTGAGCAGGATCCATAAATTGTTCCATGACATGCAGTTAGTGGATGTTTGGCGTCTCCTTCATCCTGACGACAGGGACTACACGTTTTTCTTTCACCCGCACAAGTCTTATAGCCGGATTATATACTTCCATCCCACTCCCTTCTTCCGCAAGTATCCCATGTTTATATTGGAAACATCCTACATTCGGACCATGCCCCGGTTCACTGCGATTTCACTCTCCCGAATTATAGCAAACCTCCCTTTTCGTGGAAATTAAATGAATCCCTTTTGACCGACTCTGTTTGCCTGTCGGACTTGAAAAGTGCTATTGACTCCTTTACATCTGTGCATTCTACCGACCCCACTCCATCTCAGACTAAATGGGAAGCTCTCAAAACGGTCTTACGTGGTGTCCTCATAAAACATGGGGCTCGACTTAAGAGAGAGAGGTCGCACAAGCTGTGCTCCCTTGTACAGAAGCTGCACTGTCTTGAGGCGACCCACAAGTCGACGGGCCTGGAGTCGGATCTTAGGGACCTGATACGCACCCGACATGAAATACTCCAGTTGATGGAACACAAACATAAACGCTACCGACAGCTTTGTTCCAGTTCCTTCTATACATGGAGTAATAAGCCCGGTAGATGTTTAGCGCGTGCCCTGCGTGATAAAAGGGCCTCCCTGTTCATCCCCTCTATTAAAAGCTCAAATGGTCGCCTGGTACACCTTACTAGAGACATCCTAGCAGAATTTTCTACATACTACAATGGCCTTTATAACCTCCCTCCCCTGGGGGCACTTCTGAGCAGAGGGACTTTCGGGCAGCGCTACGATCGTACCTCTCCAAAACCGCTTTACCTTCTCTTGATCCCCAATCCCTCGCCTCTCTGGAGGAGCCATTCGGTCCAGAAGAGCTTTGAAGGGCAATTGCAGCCCTTCCTGACGGCTATACTGCTGCTTTCTATAAAACTTTAGCCGACGAGCTTACAACCCCATTGTTGGCATCTTTTAATGCGGTTTCCACAGGGGCACGCTTCGACCCCGTCTTTTTACAGGCATATATAACAGTTATCCCAAAAGATGGGAAAGATCCCACCTTGTGCCCCAGCTACCGTCCGATTTCCCTCATTAATACCGACGCTAAGCTCTTTGCAAAATTGATCGCTCTGCGTCTTAGCCCCTTTCTGGATTCACTTATACATCTTGATCAGGTTGGATTTGTCCCCTCCAGAGAGGCGAGGGATAACACCCTAAAAACATTCACCCTACTCCAGCATGCTCAATCTTCTAAACTTCCCTGTGTTTTCTTATCTTTATACGCCGAAAAGGCCTTCGATCGTGTAGATTGGACATTCTTGTGGGGAGTGTTGGAGCGTCCGGGTTTGGGACCGGTGATGATGAACCTCATAACAGCTCTTTATCATGCGCCTCGTGCACAAATTTGAGTTAATGGTGAGCTCTCCTCCCCTTTCGTGATTCATAATGGTACCAGGCACGGATGTCCTCTGTCCCCTTTACTTTATATTTTGGTAATGGAGCATCTTTTACAGGCTATAAGGGCAGATGACTCTATACGGGTTATCCGTGTCGCCAGCCAACAGGTTCAGCATTCGCGGACGACTTGCTACTGTACCTCATCGAGCCTATGGAGTCAATGTCTGCGGCACTCAGAGTCTTGCAGCAATTTGGCGACCTTAGTCAGCATAGGGTCAATATGGCCAAGAGTATAGCTTTGAGTCTGAATATTTCGGACGGTTCGCTGAGGCAACTGAGGTCCACCTTCCGCTTCTCCTGGTCTACCTCCTCCTTTAAATATCTGGGTGTGCATATCCCTGCCAAATTGGAAAGGATTTCTGAGCTTAACTATACTCCGATCCTTTAATACGATCAGCGGTGATCTCTTGAAGTGGGATAGGAAGGACTTCAGTTGGATAGGGCGTCTCAACATTATTAAAATGAATGTTCTGCCTCGCCTTCTGTACCTGTTCCAGGCCATACCTATTGTACTCCCTAAGTCCTTCTTTACAACTTTACGTAAATTGATTTCTGATTTTGTATGGGCCCGGAAACGCCCCAGACTAGCCTACTCTATCCTAACGAGATCCAAACCTGAGGGCGGTTTAGCTCTCCCGGACCTCCAGGCCTACTATATTGCAGCAACCATGACTAGGGTCTTGGACTTCTTCCATAATATATCATCCAACCTGTGGGTCCAACTCGAATCTGGGATATATGGAGCCCCGGTGGCAGCTCTGCCCTGGCTACCAATCACCTCGATGCCAAAAAAACTAGTTCATAAGATCCCACTAGTGACCCAAACTTCCATTTGGGTTTGTAGAAGGTTTCCTTCTAAGATGATTTTGTTCCAGCCAGGAGTGCCTTGCACACCCATAGTGGGCAACCCAGAGACCCCAGACTCCATTGCCATAGCTCTGACTCGGTTAATGGGACATGACCCATCCTCTATGAATTTTCAAGTCACTTTTACTGAGAATGCCTTAAGGACTACCAAGAACTTGCCGGAGATTTATCAACGATAAAGGTTTTTCAAGGTTTAACTACTACCAGTTGAGGAGTTTATATGCCTAATACATAAATCAGTGGCACACTAAAGACTAAGTAAAACCTCAAGTTATATAGGAATATAGGAAATGCTTTACAGCTAAGGAAAATATGAAAAACCTGGGACTCTTAGTTTACAGTATTTGATCAAAGATTGTATTAAGCTCACCTCCCAACACGTCAAGGGGTTCCCAGAGCAGGTGAGTCCCTACACTAAAACATGTTACCTTGCTAGGAGTCCATTCAGACTGCCACTTCCCCAGGAGTGATAGGAACCTGCAATTGAATTAACCTGCACGGATTTAAATGAGGTGGCTGAGTGCAGCAAGCCAATGAGATTGCCATCTCCCAAATAGACTAAAAAATGTAAAAGGCTGTGCACATCTAATATATACTTTGAAAACGTAAGCATAGGTGCACACTGAAAGGCAATGACATACATCTAATACATAAATCAGTGGCACACTAAAGACTAAGTAAAACCTCAAGTTATATAGGAATATAGGAAATGCTTTACAGCTAAGGAAAATATGAAAAACCTGGGACTCTTGTTTACAGTATTTGATCAAAGATTGTATTAAGCTCACCTCCCAACACGTCAAGGGGTTCCCAGAGCAGGTGAGTCCCTACACTAAAACATGTTACCTTGCTAGGAGTCCATTCAGACTGCCACTTCCCCAGGAGTGATAGGAACCTGCAATTGAATTAACCTGCACGGATTTAAATGAGGTGGCTGAGTGCAGCAAGCCAATGAGATTGCCATCTCCCAAATAGACTAAAAAATGTAAAAGGCTGTGCACATCTAATATATACTTTGAAAACGGGAGGTGAGCTTAAAGGAGTTGTCTCATTACGAGCTTTCAGCCTGTCAGTGTCCCTGGTAAGTTGAACTGAGGGGCGTGCTTCTTGGTCTGTCTGTTCTGCTCCCTCTCCCCCCTCCCATCAGCACACAGGCAGCTACGTAACTTCTATACAGGGGGGGGAGGGGGTTTGCTCTCAGAGTTCACCCTGTGTGTGTCTGCCTAGGTCTGTTGCAGGAGAGGGCTGATCTATGAGTGTGAAGTGGTGTGCTAATAGAGCAGAGAGGATGCAAGTGTTCCTATATCCCCTGCTTAGCTTACAAGTCTCCACATCTCCAGCAACAACAAGGGCAGTGTTACTATACTCAGGATGTGTCCCTAATACAGGAGAACATAAAGTATTCACATGCCCCCTGATCTGTATAGTATTAGTATAGTCACAGTTCCAAAGACATATCATGATTATAGTAACAGACAGGGTCACTGCTGTCACATCTATCTGTGTAGAGAGCAGGAGGAAGCAGGCACACACAGGGTTAATCCAGGACACAGACGCCAGAGTCCTCCTCCCCCTCCTTCCACTACAGAAGCATTCTGTGCGGGAGGGGCTCTCTGCTCTGACCTGTCTTCAAAGGTGATGAGTCATTCAGACCTGACAGCCAGTAAGATAAGGATCAACAGGTCGGCTGCTATAGAGATTTGAGAAGCTGATGTAGTAATACTAACAGGGCTAGCTCAAAATCAGTAGGACATTTGTAATGAACATATATTGCAAAGCTGCTTGTTTTTTAAAGATCTTTAAATTAAAACCCAATCATTGTAGCGAGACAACCCCTTTAATACAATCTTTGATCAAATACTGTAAACTAAGAGTCCCAGGTTTTTCATATTTTCCTTAGCTGTAAAGCATTTCCTATATTCCTATATAACTTGAGGTTTTACTTAGTCTTTAGTGTGCCACTGATTTATGTATTAGATGTATGTCATTGCCTTTCAGTGTGCACCTATGCTTACGTTTTCAAAGTATATATTAGATGTGCACAGCCTTTTACATTTTTTAGAGGAGTTTATATGCAACATACAAGGGCTGACTCGACCTTCACAGGACCCTTATGCCTTTTGAAGAGTGGTGCTTGCAGAATTCCACAGGGAAACATGCTCTCTCTCTCGAGAGTATATAGTCTTCTACAGCCGGCCAGTGAGGGGGTTACCCCGTCCAGGCGAGTTGGGAGAGGGACCTGGGGAGGACCTTCACGACGGAGGATTGGGCAGGGGTGGTTTCGCTCTCGCATAAATCGTCAGTCTCTGTGAAAGCGCAGGAGCTTAACTACAAAATAGTTACACGCTGGTACAGAGTTCTGACTTTATTGCATTCTCTTTACCCGGGAGTGTCTGACATTTGCTGGCGCTGTCAGAGAGAGACTGGTACTATGTCACATATATGGTGGGGCTGTACTGAGATTCAACCCTTTTGGACACAAGTACTTGACTTAATACACTCTATCACCGGGATTAGGTTAGCTAATGACCCGGCTGTGCTGCTCCTCTTCCAGGTACCTCTACCGATCTCTGCCCTCAGAGCTCTCTTGCTCTAATTTCTCATTCTGGCTGCTAAGATGATCATTCCTCGGTTATGGTTATCTGCAACGAGACCGTCTATAACCTCCTAGTTGAAGGAAATCCATGTCCTACAACGAATGGAGGAACTACGCAATGATTCTCCCCATTTGGCGATGCGCCATCTCCAGATTTGGGAAGATTGGCTAGCTTTTTGCCATACGGACCGTTATCTGTCTCTTTGTTGTCAGGATGCTGCGTGTTCTTCTTCTTAGAGGAGTACTACCTATGTCATCAATGAGGGTGATGTCCCGATAGGCCTTGAGACCGACCATACTGCTTATAATTTACTGTTTACAATTTTCTACTGTTTCAGTTAGTTTTAACTTAAAATTGCACATGTGATTTGAGTGAGGATATCCTTCAATGCTCTCAGAGGAACAGCGCTGGAAGGACACCCCGGGGTTCTGCCCAGACTGGAATCCACCCTCAAAACATATCTCTTAAAACTACTGCTGCTGAAATGCCAGGGTGTTGGGGAATACCTGTACTCAATAACACCTGCTTCAACTGTGAATTCTTGTTAACATATCGACATGTGCAACGTGTATAACTTTAATCTGAAGAATGTTCAAATATGTTTGAATATTTTTTTATGTTTACTTTTGTTTACTTTTGTTCTCAATAAAATTCCTCTTTTGAATTTGAAAAAAAAAAATGTGGCTCAAGTGTCATGTTTTGAATTTTTGGATGCATTTTGCTGTTAAATGCAGCTATACTACAGGCCCTATTCTAAAAAATGTGGTTTTTAACAGACATTTGTTCTTCACAATTGTCAAAAGTGGCTCAGGGTCATGTTTTGAATTTTTGGGGGCATTTTGCTGTGAAATGCAGCTATACTACAGGTCCTATTCAAAAAATGTGGTTTCTAACAGACATTTGTTCTTCACAATTTCAAAAAGTGGCTCAAGGGTGATGGTCCCTGTCAAAAACAGGAATAGGTGGGAAAATGTTAATGGACACATATTGCAAAATGACTTGTTTTTGCAAGATCTTTAAAATAGCTAGCAATTCCTGTAGTGAGACAACCCATTTAATACATTTAAAAAAAAGAGAAACAAAGACATGGTGGGATTCCATCCTATTTTAAAAATGTGTTTTCTAGAATTAAACTACTAAAAAACTTGCATGTACAAAATAGCTGATACAAATATTCCTCTGAATTGTACAAGGGAGGTACAGGAAGACTTGAAAAGATGTAGGTTACCCAGGACAGGTATAGTCAATGTCCAGTTCAACTAAAATGGTGGTTCAAAGACTCCTTTTAACAGGCACATTTTAAATTTGTGGGTCATGCAGGTTTGGGGCTCATGCTGTGGCCCAGGACAGATATAGTCAATGTCCAGTTCAACTAAAATGGTGGTTGATAGACTCCTTTTTCCGGCACTTTTTAAATTTGTGGGTCATGCAGGTTTGGGGCTCATGCTGTGGCCCAGGACATATATAGTCAATGTCCAGTTCAACTAAAATGGTGGTTGAAAGACTCCCTTTTCCAGCACTTTTTAAATTTGTGGGTCATGCAGGTTTGGGGCTCATGTTGTGGCCCAGGAAAGATATAGTCAATGTCCAGTTCAACTAAAATGGTGGTTGAACGACTCCTTTTTCCGGCACTTTTTAATCTGTGGGTCACTCAGGTTTAAGGGTCATACTGCGATCCAGGACAGATATAGTCAATGACCAGATCAACTAAAATGGTGGTTGAAAGACTCCTTTTTCCGGCACTTTTTAAATTTGTGGGTCATGCAGGTTTGGGGCTCATGCTGTGGCCCAGGACAGATATAGTCAATGTCCAGTTCAACTAAAATGGTGGTTCAAAGACTCCTTTTTCCAGCACTTTTTAAATTTGTGGGTCATGCAGGTTTGGGGCTCATGCTGTGGCCCAGGACAGATATAGTCAATGTCCAGTTCAACTAAAATGGTGGTTTAAAGACTCCTTTTTCTGGCACTTTTTTAGTCTGGGGGTCATGCAGGTTTGGGGCTCATGCTGTGGCCCAGGACAGGTATAGTCAATGTCCAGTTCAACTAAAATGGTGGTTGAAAGACTCCTTTTTCCGGCACTTTTTTAATCTGTGGGTCAGACAAGTTTAAGGGTCATACTGCGGTCCAGGACAGATATAGTCAATGTCCAGTTCAACTAAAATGGTGGTTCAAAGACTCCTTTTTCCTGCACTTTTTATATTCGTGGGTCATGCAGGTTTGGGGCTCATGCTGTCGCCCAGGACAGATATAGTCAATGTCCAGTTCAACTAAAATGGTGGTTGAACGACTCCTTTTTCCGGCACTTTTTAATATGTGGGTCAGTCAGGTTTAAGGGTCATACTGCGGTCCAGGACAGATATAGTCAATGACCAGTTCAACTAAAATGGTGGTTGAAAGACTCCTTTTTCCAGCACTTTTTTAATCTGACGGTCAGACAGGTTTAAGGGTCATACTGCGGTCCAGGACAGGTATAGTCAATATCCAGTTCAACTAAAATGGTGGTTGAAAGACTCCATTTTCCGACACTTTTTAAATTTGTGGGTCATGCAGGTTTGGGGCTCATGCTGTGGCCCAGGACAGATATAGTCAATGTCCAGTTCAACTAAAATGGTGGTTCAAAGACTCCTTTTTCCGGCACTTTTTAAATTTGTGGGTCATGCAGGTTTGGGGCTCATGCTGTGGCCCAGGACAGGTATAGTCAATGTCCAGTTCAACTAAAATGGTGGTTCAAAGACTCCTTTTTCCGTCACTTTTTTAATCTGGGGGTCATGAAGGTTTGGGGCTCATGCTGTGGCCCAGGACAGGTATAGTCAATGTCCAGTTCAACTAAAATGGTGGTTAAAAGACTCCTTTTTCCAGAACTTTTTAAGTTTGTGGGTCAGACAGGTTTGGGGCTCATGCTGTGGCCCAGGACAGATATAGTCAATGTCCAGTTCAACTAAAATGGTGGTTGAAAGACTCCTTTTTCCGGCACTTTTTAATCTGTGGGTCAGACAGGTTTAAGGGTCATACTGCGGTCCAGGACAGCTATAGTCAATATCCAGTTCAACTAAAATAGTGGTTCAAAGACTCCTTTTTAGGGAACTTTTTTAATCTGGGGGTCATGCAGGTTTGGGGCTCATGCTGTGGCCCAGGACAGGTATAGTCAATGTCCAGTTCAACTAAAATGGTGGTTCAAAGACTCCTTTTTCAGGCACTTTTTAATCTGTGGGTCAGACAGGTTTAATGGTCATACTGTGGTACAGAACAGGTATAGTCAATGTCCAGTGAAACTAAAATGGTGGTTGAAAGACTCCTTTTTCCGGCACTTTTTAATCTGTGGGTCATGCAGGTTTAAGGGTCATGCTGCGGTCCAGGACAGATATAGTCAATGTCCAGTTCAACTAAAATGGTGGTTAAAAGACTCCTTTTTCCGGCACTTTTTTAATCTGTGGGTCAGATAGGTTTAAGGGTCATGCTGCGTTCCAGGACAGGGATAGTCAATGTCCAGTTCAAGTAAAATGATGGTTCAAATAATACTGCCTTCTGGCACTTTTTAATTTGTGGGTCATGCAGGTTTAAGGGTCATGCTGTGGTACAAGACAGGGATAGTGAATGGTCTGTGATTTTCTTTCTGTGGCTTTTATAACCTAAGTGTGTTGCCTAAGATGTAGCACGTATCCATTTGACTGTTGTGGATGTTAATTCCAGCTTCTCCAGCCCTGTTTGGGTGTAAGAATGAAGGTGTTGTTCCTCTCCCATAGACTTTAATGGTCATCAGCGATAATCTATTATCGACTATCGGAAATCGTCTTGATAATTGCCGATATCGACTATCGACCCAATGACGATAGTCAACGTAATCGCTCATCACTAAACTTAAGTTGTGATATTTTGGAATAGAAGGTTGTATAGGGTAGACCATGATGTCAAAGAACCCCATCAAGAAACCTCACCCTTTACCTATGGGACAGTGAATAGGCACAGGGCTCTTGCTCTCAAACACAATGGTTAAAAGTGGATAAGGATCTTACCCAAAAGTCATATTGACCATTTCTTATATGGGAAATGGCAATAGGCACAAAAAAAGTCATAGGTCTTGTTAGTCCTGGATAATGTATTGGGGTCAATCTTATTGTCATAGAGGAACTCTCATAGGGGAATCTCTTTCTTCTATCTACCCAACCAAACACATAATCATGAAGAAAGTACTGAGAAATTAGATTTGTTTCATCAATACAAACCACTATATAACTTAATATTTTTATTTTAATAAAGACAAGGAGGCTTAAAAGCAAACAAACAATCTTGGAAAGCAAAAAGGTCACTTCATGGATCACTTGGTAGCTTAATAAGAGAAGATCCCTACACAGTCAACTTATTCTTTATTTACTGAAGATTACTTGAAAAGTGAATGAAATGTAACACAGAAAAACTGCAGAATAAATACAATACTTTGAAATGAAATTTAAAAAAATGTGCATTGTTGTCAATAGAAAGCCAGTCATTTCAGAGACAAGGTAATTGTAGTCTTCTTCAGTACTTTCTATAATTACAATGCTAAACTACAAATGAGAGCCCTTGAAGATTCTTGGTATCTAGGGACGGCTCAATATATTAAAGGGCATACATTACCCATCGAATGTCTCAGTTTTGTTGCAGTTTTGTTGTTGTTGATTTTTAAATTATCATGAAATTAACCTGTAAACCGCACAGGCAATGCCAGGGGGGGTAACTAGAATACACAGCAAAATAAGATAGGGTCCTCACTGAAACTGAAAGAACAGCACAAGCAACAATAAACATAATAAAACGTATACATAATACTACCATATATCCCAGCAGAAAGCCACCACCTTAGTAGTGCTTAACAGCAGAAAGCCACCAACATTCTACAAGGTACAATGCTCTGACACCAAAGTGGACATCCTCAGCCCCTGGGTCCTATAGCAGCTGCTATGTCTGCAGTGGCCAGGCTATAGTTCAGTCCATAAGTAATGTCAAAGTTGCAAAAAAATCTCATGTTTTCTGACATTGAAAAACATGAAATTGTAATGGTACGGTGGATTCGCTGGACCACCGCAAGCGATGATAGTTAAGCCACACCAAGGAGCAGAGTCTAAGTAGCCCCCGGTATTCAGCAGAGCCCGCCGCAAAGCGGGATGGACTTGCTGCGGCGTGAGGCTACCAGGTCGCTACCCCTGACGTGACTTGCCTGCGATGGCGGCCGGGGTAGTGCGTGGTACAGAATCGTAAACTGGAGACGTAGTCGGGGACAGGAAGGAGGTCAGGACAGGCGGCAGAGGTTCGTGGTCAGAGACGGGCAGATGGTCAGGACAGGCGGCAAACAGGCGAGGTCAGGAAACGTAGCGGAACGGACTGGTACACGGGACATCAATACGGAACTCCAACACTGCCAGAACACACTAAACACACACCAGCAATCTGGCAGTGAGTGCAGGAGGCATATACCATATATCGGACCAGCGGCCGGCAATTGATAAATTCCGGGCGCGCTGGTCCTTTAAATCTAAGCAGTGGGTACGCGCGCAGTGGCTGGCACTGATAGGAGTAGAGAGCACAGGAGCGCGGAAGGGTAAGTGTACTGGCGCCGGAGCCCGGTCAGCAATGGGATGGTCGCGGGCGGCCGCGGCACCCGCGCCGGACCCCATGTGGGCAGGGGGGCGGCCGTGGGGGACGACGGAACCCGCGCCAGCCCCCCTGACAGTACCCCCCCCCTCCCTTTAGGTCTCCCCCTCTTTTTTTGGAATTTAGAGAGGAGGTCAGATGACAGATGGGCCACAGGGTCCCACGCACGCTCCTCCGGCCCGCACCCCTGTCCAGTCAATCAGAAAGAAACGCTTCCCCCTGACTTTTTTTTCCTCCAGCACCTCCTTGACCTCAAAGATGTTATCAGAGTTGGCCACAGGAGAAGGCGAAACAGATCCACAGGAGAAGCGGTTCAGCACCACAGGTTTGAGGAGAGAAACATGGAAGGCGTTCGGGATTCGCAGAGTAGGAGGCAAGCGGAGCTTGTAGGACACCGGGTTCAGTCGCCGAAGTACAACAAAAGGGCCCAAATACTTAGGGCCTAACTTATAACTGGGCACCTTGAAACGTATATATTTGGCAGACAACCAAACTCTATCACCCGGCTTAAAAAGGGGCGGAGGTCTACAGTACTTTGGTGCGAGCGGAGGCCCATAGAAGGGCCTGTCGTGTGACTTGCCAGAGTGCCTTGATGTCCTGCACTTGGGCATCCACGGCAGGAACGTGACACGAGGTAGCCAGAGGGAGAGGCGGGCGGGGATGTAGCCCAAACACAACAAAAAAAGGAGAGGCTCCAGCGGATTCCGAGTCTAGGGAATTATACGAGAATTCCGCCCAGGGGAGGAGGTCAGACCAGTTATCCTGACGGGCGGATACAAAATGTCGTAGGTAGGTACCTAAAACTTGGTTAACCCTCTCTACCTGCCCGTTAGTTTGAGGGTGGTATGCAGACAAGAAGTCTAGCTGAACCTGCAACTGACCACATAGAGCCCGCCAGAATCTCGAAACAAACTGGACCCCCCTATCCGAGACGATATGCAATGGGAGACCGTGTAACCGAAAAATGTGGTGAAAAAAGTGCTGGGCCAGCTGGGGGGCAGAGGGTAACCCAGGCAGAGGAACAAAGTGAGCCATCTTCGAGAATCTATCAGTCACCACCCAAATGACCGTGTTTCCAGAGGAGGCCGGGAGGTCCGTAACAAAGTCCATGGCTACATGGGACCAAGGTCTTTCTGGCACCGGGAGAGGCTGAAGCAGACCCGCGGGTCTGAGACGAGGGACTTTATTACGGGCACAGGAGGTACAGGCCAGGACAAAGTCTCTAACATCTTGAGCGAGGGTGGGCCACCAATAATAACGAGAGATTAGTTGCAGGGACTTATGGACTCCAGGATGACCAGCTGTTCGTGAGGAATGTCCCCACTTCAGGATTCGAGGCCGCATGGCAGGGCGTACGTAGGTCTTCCCAGGAGGTGGATGTTGAAGGTCCACGGGGGCCGCCGTGAGGAGTCGTTCTGGAGGAACTATGTGCTGCAGAGGCGGCTCCAGGCCCACTGTGTCCGAGGATCTAGAGAGGGCGTCCGCTTTGACGTTCTTCCCAGCTGGCCGAAAGTGAAGGAGAAAATCAAAGCGGGCGAAAAAGAGCGACCACCTGGCTTGTCGAGGATTCAGTCGTTGAGCAGACTGAAGATAAAGAAGATTTTTATGATCGGTGAAGATATCGATGGGGTGGCGAGCCCCCTCCAGCAAGTGCCGCCATTCTTCTAGGGCTAACTTAATGGCCAGTAGTTCGCGATCACCGATCGTGTAATTTTTTTCGGCTGGGGTGAAGGTTTTGGAAAAGAAGCCGCAAGTACGCAGTCTCCCAGAGGAGGACTTCTGAAGGAGGACAGCGCCTGCACCTACTGAGGAGGCGTCCACTTCTAGGACAAACGGACGCTGCGGGTCCGGGCGAGACAGAACAGGAGCTGAAGCGAATGCTGATTTAAGGCGATCAAAGGCTTCTTGGGCTTCTGGAGGCCAGGATTTAGGGTTGGCATTCTTCTTCGTAAGGGCCACCAGCGGGGCCACGAGCGTGGAGAAATGCGGGACGAACTGTCTGTAATAGTTTGCAAACCCCAAAAAGCGTTGGATGGACCGAAGGCCCCCGCTGAAAGCTTAGAGAGATCCATCTGGAGACCCTGATCCGAGACGATGTACCCTAGGAAGGGCAACGAGGTGCGTTCAAACAAGCATTTCTCCAGTTTGGCATATAACTGGTGGCTACGGAGACGTCTGAGCACCTGGCGGACGTGGTGGCGGTGAGTCTCCAGATCAGGAGAGAAGATTAAAATGTCATCCAGGTAGACAATAACACAGACGTAGAGAAGATCGCGGAAGATCTCGTTGACGAAATTCTGGAACACCGCCGGAGCGTTGCAGAGGCCAAATGGCATGACGAGATATTCAAAATGGCCATCTCGGGTATTAAAGGCCGTTTTCCATTTGTCGCCTTCACGGATATGAATCAAGTTGTACGCACCGCGTAAATCCAACTTGGAAAAACTTTTTGCGCCACGCAGGCGATCAAAAAGCTCCGAGATCAAAGGCAGGGGGTATCTATTTTTATAGTGATTTTATTGAGTCCCCGATAATCGATACAGGGCCAGAGAGTACCATCTTTCTTTTGGAGAAATGGAGCATTGACTGATGAAGCCACGGCACTTCTTAGGGTCTCCATCATAGCGTGAGGGGAGCAGCAGATGCAGAGATGGTCCTGGTGCAGGAGCAGGTAGAAAAATGGCTGCAGGAGCAACCGGTGCTGGCATAGCAGCAGCAGCCGCAGGCGGAGGAAGATGGACCACAAGGTTCTGCATCATGGCCGCGAGCTGGTCAATACGCTGGCTCTGCTGGGCGACGGCCGTTGTGACATCCCGGAGATCGGGCAAAGGAACCCTGGCTGAATCCATGGCCAGATTGTTCTGTAATGGAACGGTGGATTCGCTGGACCACTGCAAGCGATGATAGTTAAGCCACGCCAGGGAGCGGAGTCTAAGTAGCCCCCGGTATTCACCAGAGCCCGCCGCAGAGCGGGATGGACTTGCTGCGGCGTGAGGCTACCAGGTCGCTACCCTTGACGTGACTTGCTTGCGATGGTGGCCGGGGTCGTGTACAGAATCATAAACTGAAGACATAGTCGGGGACAGGCAGGTGGTCAGGAGGGGCGGCAGTGGTTCGTGGTCCGCGGCAGGCAGACGGTCAGGACAGGTGGCAAACAGGCAAGGTCAGGAAACTTAGCGGAACGGACTGGTACACGGGAAATCAATACGGAACTCCAACACTGCCAAAACAAACTAAACGCACACCAACAATCTGGCAGAGAGTGCAGGAGGCATATACCATATATAGGACCAGCGGCCGGCAATTGACAAATTACCGCCGCGCTGGCCCTTTAAATCCAGACCAGCCGTCGGGCGCGCGCCCTAAGCAGCGGGTACGCGCGCAGTGGCTGGCACAGACAAGAGCAGAGAGCACAGGAGCGTGGAAGGGTAAGTGTACTGGCGCCGGAGCCCAGTCAGCAAGGGGATGGTCGTGGGCGGCCGCGGCACCCGTGCCGGACCCCATGCAAGCAGGGGGGCAGCTGTGGGGGGCAATGGCACCCGCGCCAGCCCCCATGACAGAAATTGTATTTGTTTTAGTTGTATTGACCGTTGTTCAATTAATATGTTCAAGCCTTGAATCTTTGACACTAATACTAGGTCGGATATCTAGATCAGTTGTAATACTTAGAAATTGATGGAGGGGCAAGTATCGGGGGCACCATTAAACCATTCAGCCTTGGCCAATATACTTAAATACAGAGTTAGAGTAGCAAACTGACTCTTTATGCAGGTGCAAATACCTCCTGTATATACAGCTTAGTATAAGGCTCCCTGTATATATAGCCCCCTGTATCTTCAATCCCACAAATATACCCTGCTCCCTATATCCTCAGGTCCCCGTACATACAGCCCCCTTATACACAGCTCAGTATAAGACTCCCTGTATATATAGCCCCTGTGCATACACTGCCTCCTGTATCTTCAGTCCCCTGTATCTTCAAACCCTCGTGTATACATTAGTCTGTGTCTAGAGGAGGTGAGGCTGCAGGTAATTGCACCTGTCTCCTGTGTCACCAAGACATTTTGTGTGTGGCCCCCTCCCCCACAATGTGTAATGGGGCCCTCAGTCTATAGGAGCTGGTGTAGGTGTGAGTATCCCGGCCCAAACACTGTGAAGGAGATGGAAGTTCCAGTGTAGACAGAGGTGAGAGGATGTGTCTGCAGGCACTGGAGGCTTGGATACATGGAGAGTGGGCTGTGTGGATGACCTACCTAAAGTTGTTGCTTCTTCTTGTCTCTACTGCCTTAGCGTTGCTCACACTCGGGAGCGGCACTGAGGCAGGAAACAGAAAGCTCTATCTGTACTGGACACTCACTGAGACTGTAAGTATCATAATGAGGTGGGGACCAGTGAGGGAGGAGATGCACCTGCCGCTGCGTGGCTTGGATAGTGAGGGCAAGTGACAAGATGAACTGTCCACTTGCCACTTGCACCGACTCCCTGGTGGACCAGTCCGAGCCTGGGTTTGGAGATGGCACAATGCGTGGTCACCCAAAACATCTTGGCATGTCACCTTTGATATGCGTGTCATAGGTTCGCCATCAATGGGCTAGGGCAAGTATAAATTTTTTAAGCTCTTTAATGTGTTAGTGTGTTTTAGTATTTACGTATGTTTTTTTCTTAATCTTTAAAGATAACCAAAGAGAAATTCTCCTTACCTTATCTTAAAGTGAAAGAACCAATTGCTCCGTTCTGTGTTAGAGCCATAAACATGTAATTACCAAGACAAATATTTCAATTTCCACGAATCTATAATGTTCTTCCAATATCAACTAATTAAAGGCTATCATCATTCTCCCGATGTAGATGTTTGCCTCTAATGTCTTATAGCACCAGGGCTTTTCCTCGTTATAACTGTATCTTGTAACGTATAGAACAAATGGCTGCAATCTTGCAGCTACTCTGAGAATGATATAAGCCATTATAGGGGCTTTCCAGGATTAGATAGAGGAGTCTGCTTGTTTCCAGAAACAGTACTATGTCTATCAATGGACATAGATGCATGGTCAAATGGATGATTTGATGTTAACCTCAGGTCTTCAGGGTGTCAAACCATATTGACAGGCTTAGACTGCCCCATAGGTAAGCAGGGGAAACCATCGGTGGGCCACTGAGCATGGTGGGCTTCTGCGTGTGGTGGGCTTGGGATTTCTTTCTAGGGAGAAAGGCAGAGGAGGAGGCAGAAAGCAAGAGGCAGAGTGCAGTATGTGTAGTTATGTACAGTAACTGTAGGACAAGCCCCAGAGATCAACTTCACTAATAAGCCCTAAAAATTAACTCCACTGGTGGACCCTAAGAATTAACTCCACTGGTGAGCCTCAGGCACCTTAATCCAACACTGCCTATGGGTTTCAGTTAATAGTTCGAGGGGCTTGCTGGTGATCCCCTTGTTTGGAGGAGATAGTGTAGCACACACAGTCCAGTTTTAATGCTGAACTTAAAAATGCTTTGCTTGAGAAAGGCTCTTACGTGGTTATAGGAATCCAGGCTTGGACTCTCCCAAATGAAAAGGGGAAACCCCCAGTGGGCCCCTGAGCATGGTAGACCTGGAGTTGTTTTTTTAACTGCATATACATCCTTTGGAGATCCAGAAAAGCAGAAAAAGAGAGGCCAAAAGCAAAAGGCAGAGTATAGGAGGCATGTACAGTCATTGACAGTAGTTGTAGGGTGGGCCTCTAAAATAAACTCCACCGGTGGTCCCAAAAACAACTCAGCTGATGGGCCTCTAAAATCAACTGTACCTGTGGGACTCATGCACCCCAGTACGACATTGCTGGAAACTATATATATAAGGTTTAACCAGCATGCTGGTTCTCATTTGAAGGCACAACATTTGGTTACCATAGTTATCGGCTGATGTTTTTGATTAGATTTTCTCTACATATTCTCAGTTTTTAGGCTCTTACTGCAAAAGCTGCAGACTCTCATTTTTAGGCTCTTTCTCCAAGACTTACTTACTCGTTTATTTTGGCCTTGTAGCTGCTCTCATTTTTTGCGAGCAGGCAAGCTCACTCTACCTGTGTTCTTACTATCCTAATCACTCCTCTCTCTAATGCAGGGGCCAGTTGTCTCACAGTTACTCCAAGTGGTAATCACACGGCACACATCTACGGCCCTGTTGGCAGTTGTCACAGGTTCAGGGTTAGTCATCACATAGCAGCTTACTACTCTATCTCTCTCTGTGTTGGCCTAGCTCTACACACATCTTACAAAATGGTCACACGACCAAACATCTACCAATCACCATTACCTATAGGACAGCTATTCCAGTCAACCCTGGTAGCAGAAGCATGGCACACAAGGCTGAAATATCCACCGCCATGTTGTCAACAACACATACACAATCTGTACACATCTTACAAAGTAAGTGCAATAATCTGAATAAAGATGATGTGAAGCATGCTAGAACCAATTGATTTTAAAAGCATATTCAACCAGGCCATATCTAAGGTCCCATTAATCAAGCATCAGCAGTGCTCTGGCATGGTCACACAATATCAAATATTAGAAAATCAAATACAAAAACGTACCAGCAGCATTCCGCATACACTACAAGACAAACAATGAATATATGAACTATTTCGAAGTGCACTTTAAAAATAGTGCATATATTCATTGTTGAACTGTCTCGTAGCGTTTGTGGAGTGCTGCTGATACGTTCTTGTGTTTGCATTGTTTGTGGCCACATCAATGTGCACCTGCACCATTTTGTATAGAATTGATTTGGAAGTGCTGATCATATTTTGAGTTTTTTTTAATTGTCTGCATGGGGAGCGACTGCCTCCATCTTATTTGTGCGCTCCACCCATCTGCTTAGGCTGTTTTTAATCAGAACAGAGTGTATCTGGGACCTTCATGCCCTGAAAGTATGAAGATCGGAGAAGGTACAAAGTGAGGTGAGAATACTAGTCTAGTGTGGGTCCTCATCTGAACTGAGGTCACCTCAGAACAATTTAAAATCCAGTTAAAAGAGCTTAGCACATTACTTTAAATCAAAATCAGGATTATGAAAACAATGTTCTTATGACAGAGGCCATGTTGAGTGTTTTTAAGACTATGGGCCATATATCCTAAGCCACCACCTGCAAAATGAAGCAAAAAATCAAGGAGCTTCCATGTCCTCTTCAGAGAAAGATGCATTTTAGAATGCCGAAGATATGGCCCTTGCTGTGGCTTCCATCTCCTGCAGCCAACAGATGATTTTGCCTAAAAAGTCACCCGAGAGCCAGACATTCTCCCTCTATCAGCCACTGCAAGTGAAATGTAGTCTTGCATGGTGGCCATTCAGATTAAGAGCAGTCTATGTAATACAAGAAAAGCTCAAGTCCACCCGAACCAGAGTCACTCCAATAGAGCAGCTTGCATTCTGGCTTATAGAGGGGGTCTCAAACAATGGAGAATTTCTATGACATCCATGTGCCCTAATAACGCATATAGACAGTGATCCTATGTCAGAATATTTTCTAACCAAGGTAACTTCTTCAATGTATCAATTGTGCAAACAATACCTTTTCCCAGCTACTGAAACAGCTATGTTCCAACACTGAGGGTTTTATGCTGTTTAATAGTGTTTTTAGACCACCTGACTAAGGGGGCTACTGACTGCCTGCAGTGGCCACTTGCTCATATGACTTATCATCACTGGTAGCTTTTAAATAAAGACCACCAGAGTATCTTTGGTTTGAATGTTAGAGGTGCAAATAGGATTGATAAGATCCCACAGCAAAATAAGGTAAGTCGCATTATCAAATGATGGGAATTTGAGACAGTAGCATAAGTAGCAATAATTGAAGGTATAAATAATAGTGTCATACATCAGGGAACCCACATAGTGGTGTTAAGTAGCAAAAAGCCACCAATTTTTTATTCATTACAAAAAGCTATCATGTTCTTGAACCTGAGTGGGCCCCCCAAACCTCTGGACCCTTAGCATTTGCTACGCTTATTGAAATGCCCATGTCTGTAGATCTTTTTTTATTTCTTACAATCCAGACAAATCCTTTTAAGAAAAACCAAAAGTTACGGTAGACTGTAAATCTTCAGGTTAGACCTGGAAACTATTTACCAATCTGTACATTAAGAGGGCCTTTCAATTCAAAGCTTTTCGGCACATTTACAGTAGCAAGGCAGCAGTGCTTCTATCTCTTAACACCTTTCTGCTGTCTTTATATTAATATAATATAACACACATCAAAGTGTATTGAGAAAGCTCGCTATCTGAGCTTGACTGTGTAAGTAATCTGTGTTTATGTGAAGACATTCTTTAGATATTTTATGTTCATTTTGTAAAAACACTTTCGGTTTAAGCAATTTTCCTCTCCTCTTACAAGCCGAGACGATGAGTTACATCTGGAGAAAGGAAGTTCCTCTGAGAGACAGCTGGGTTTTATCGCATTGAGAGGCCCCACTGTGCGTCGTTCTTCTGATTACGAGCAAGAGGCCATTGGATGATTGCTTATCTTAAGGATGAGTTGTAGCTTGATACATTTCTTGGGGGAAGAATGCTTATGGGAATCTTGTTGGATTTTTTCACATTTCCAGTTGAATGGTGACAGGATGGATGCCATTTGGTATCATTAGCTTGTGCTTTGGCTTGTTGATGCTACACAACATTCTATGAATAAATTATAAAACATTCCATTGTTCTGAGAAAAAAGGAAAGACAACACTTTCAGCTTTGGGTAAACTCCATGGAGGAATATTATGACAGATGTAGTTAGACTGGAAAGAATGTTTTCTATGGGTGGTTTAGAGACAGCAATGGGGTCAGGGGTTCAAAACGAAACATGGTTACTTCTGCAGGCGGTTGTATGTTCTTCCTGTGATTACATGGGTTTTCTGCAGAAGTACACATTACAGGGGCTGTAAATACTGTGTTAAGCTGCTGGTTAACATATTAATGTATTAATCTCCTCAGCAATTCTACTAGTTAAAGAGAACCTGTCACATTGAATATTTAGTTTGATATGTTAGTATCATTCCATATAGGAAAAGACAATTAATTGATTGATATTTAGTTTTAGTGGGTTAATGTGCGGTAGGACTTTATTTTAGTTTCTGCTTATTCAGAACCTAGGAGTCCAGTTAAGTGGTTTTACTCAATGATTTCTTGTATGACTGTTTATTGAGTGATATCTTTCTATTATTGAGCAGAACCACCATGGAGCCTTTCCCTTAAAGAGCACTGGTAGGTATTCCTGTCATGTCTGGTTTAGTAAATCCTTGAAATAACAGTTCTATATATATATAGTAAGGTGGTAACAACAGGAAGGATGTACAATGGAGTGTACATCCCGGCCAGGGTCCTTGCATGCACCTTTCGATGTCCAGATACATGCCCCCAAGGTAAGGAGCCTATTATTATTATTATTATTATTATCATTTATTTTGGAGCGCCTTTGATTCCAGGGCGCTGTACATTTCAGGCGGGTACAGCCTTGGGGGAATGAAAGGCCAAAGTTCAATAGGTGTCGACAGTATAGACTGTCGACATGTGTTTAACATGTTTAATGTGTTAGGGTGGCTTCCAGCAATTTCCTGGGTTGGCCTTTCATTGGGAGTGAGCATAGAGCAGGGTGGTTGCTCACTCCCAATGGTTCCATTCCGGGATTTCCCTGGAGTATATAAGTCAGCAGGTAAGCTGACTAAGGTGGTTACAACTCCCAGGCTACCTTCAAGTCTGGAGAGAAGGCAGGCTGGGGAACCATCAGGATTGCTATCTGAGTTTGTGCTGTTACTTACAAAGGTGTTAGTAAGTTTACTCTGTTAGTTAGAGTAAAGTTAGGCTTTTGTTTTGGTTTTGTATTGTGCAAGTCTTGCACTTATGTTTTGTTGCTGCTTCAATAAAATACAGAGGCCCTGTATTTTTGCACCTAGAATCTGTCTCGGTCTCTGCCTAAAAACACGTGTGTCACCATCCCAGAGCCGCTAAAGCTCACAAAAAAATAATATATATATAATTATACACATATATATATGTATATTATATATATATATATATATATAGTACTTATATATATATGTTAAATATATATATTATATATATATATAATATTATATATATAATATATATATATATCATATCTATGTGTTGTGAATATGCCCCTGTTACTCCCTCTGGAATTGTATCACTGAATCAGTCAGATGGGTGTCACTATTTCATCTGACAGATTAGTAATAATATCTAGGAGATATGCAGGCAGTTCCCAAGTTACAAACATTCAACCTGCATACAACTCATGCTTTAAAGGGGGTTTTCTCACTACAGGCTTTTGCATGTATCTGATCTTAGAGTCTCAAATCCAGGGGCAGGTCTCTCCTCCCAGTAGGCTTGTCTTCACTCACTTAAGAGTGGTGACCTCATCACACCTCCTCCCAGTCACTGCTCCCTTCCTAGTCCTCATTCCCTGCAAACAGTGTGAAGGGGAGGATGTCACAGCTCTGCAGACGTCCTGTAATGGTCAATTCTCATGCCTGGAAAGCTGTGATAGTCACCTCCCCCTCAGGCTCCACAAGCTCCTTGTAACCAGAACACCTGCATTGGTGTAAAAAGTTATAAATACAGCCTGAGCTGATGAGACAAATGTGATAAATGCAAACTGCAAGCAGAGTGTATAAGGCTGTGTTATATGGGTTGGGGGAGTCTACTTGGCAGGTAAAGATACTGAGTAATTGCCCAGTTCCTTCACATAGAGCTATCACAAGGAGAGAAGTAGAGACAAGCTCAGGTAGGCTGTTTCACACGGCTCAGAGGGGAGGAGAGTGAGAGGAAGACAATGAGAACACAGACACAGACCATCAGCACCTAGCAGAGCTCAGGCAGTCGGTTTCACCCAGCTCAGAGGGGAGTGAGTACAGAGAGCACAGGACAGCCAATCACAGCACAGGAGGCGTGTCCCAACCAGGGCTTGAACTAATTATCAGGCAGCGAATTACAGAAAAGGGGGCGTGGCCCAATCCCAGGCTGCTGAAAAGCTCTAGACACACACAGATTAGCTGCTATACTAAATGAATTAGGTAATACAAACCATTTGCAAAAGTGTCTATTTTTGCTGTCCCCATCATTACAGATATGATCTTTGTAGCTAGGAAGGGGTATTCCAATCACAGCAAATGCTGATGGAAGGGCAATTTTTAAAATACATGTTGTCACATACACACTTACCAGCACGTGGTGTTGGGGCCACTGTAAAGGGTAATTTATTTTCACACTATCTTATTTGCACTCAACTTTCAATCAAGTGGCAAATTGAGCATAAATCATACCCCAGCACAGTCCAGGCACCCCAAACATATACACTGCCCCCACCTTCCTCACTAATCAAAATCAGAGGGAAGGAATCCGTCACCCACAAACACAGCTCAATGGCACTTGCAAGGTTAAAATACTCTAATCAAACGCCTACTCTCCAGCAGTCACAGGGTTAAACACTGTAATCAAGGTTATGGATTCTTAGCGCATACAAGGACCAAACTTATTAAAATTTTAAACTTTAATAGGAAAAGGGTACAGTGCTTACCAAAATAAAGATAAAATACAATGGCATACATACATGCAATACAGTAATAAGAAGGGAGAAATTGCAGAAAACACCTAACACTTACAATGTAGATAACCTGAAGAAATGAAACACAGTTGATGATTGAACCCCACGCAGTGAACCCAGTTAACTATTGAAACCATGTTTTTATAACCTGAACAATTGGTTCAGGTTTCAAAGCTGCACATCAGTTCATTAGGGTAATTTGTTGTCCCTAACTGACTGATAAGGTGCTGAGGGGCATAGCAAGGAATATCTTATTGCAATGTGTTCCTTGATTGACCCATTGTGATGTGGTTTAGAGGGATGATAATGTTAGATGGACAGACCCTCATATGCCATTCTTTAAAGTAGATTAAACTCCAGGCCCCATGTGAAAATTTGCAGTTTGGACATAACCTTTTCCCTCCGTCCTCAAAAAACGAGGTCAAGAGTGGTTTATGACCGGCTTGAATAAACCAGCTTGTAGACAGCGGAATACACATAATTGATTTGAGGGGGGGGACACTGTGTAGTCACTACGATATACAGTACAGAACACATATTCCTATTACATGTTATTAAAAATACGTATGCTTTATTTAATACAGGCCTTTTTTGTACCTTGAACTTGTTTACTTGTCTTTTACTGACCACCACGGTGTGCTTTCAGTCGTGGCCGGTAATGCATCATTACTGTAATGTTGCCTGTGACCAGGATAGTGAGATGCATATTTTCACTCATGTACACTTCCCCTACCAGGTCACGGGAAATTATTATCAGACAGGCATTACCGACCTCTAGTGAAAGCACAAAGCCGTGGTTGGTCACCAAGGAGACAAGAGAGCAAATTGAAGGTGCTGTATTAGGTAAAGCATACATATTTTTTAATAACATGCATTTTGAAAATTGGTTACTTCACAGTTATTGACACTTCCAGCAGCACTTGCTGTGATGGAAATACTCCTTTAAGAATAGAGGTTATTGTTGAGCGGGACATCAGAGCAGGAGTCATTCCCCATTTACTTTAGCACCAGGAGCCTTGGTTCTCCCACGTTCCGTTAGCGGTGTTGAATGCTATACGCTGCAGCCACTTGCACATGTGCCATCAGACTTTATTCTAACAGATGTGACTGGTAGGAGGCCAACCCAATCCAAAATGTTACATATATATCTGGACTTACAATTTGCAGTATCTCACTTGATGGTTACACCATGGGGAATTACTGTACCCTGTTTATGTATCTGTTTGTGTAAATAAATTATATACATTTCATGATTTCAAGATGAGGTGTCCTAGGGACTTACTGAAGCCTTATACAGAAATGAAAATCCTCCGACTGAGCCCCCACAAACTCACATAACCAAGGTACGGGACCAATTTAACCAAACTGAGGGAAATCTTCTGAACAAGGGTACAGATGGCAAAACAAAACTAACTGGTTAACCCTTCACTGTACTATCGACAACTAAAACTAATGTTTTGACTAGAGTTACACTTCCAAAATGTACTTGTTCCAACATACTGTACAAAGAGATTCAGCTTAAGAACAAACCTACAGAACCGCACCTGTTCACGACCTGGACTGCCTGTAACGTGTACCACAGAACATAGAGATCCAAAGAAAGATTCTTCAGAAGTGCTAAGGCTTCACAAATATTTATTAACATAGATATGTCAGGAATGGTCACGAGTTGAGTGGCTGAGCTGATAAAAGTGAATTCACACAGACTGGATCAGATATGTTTTACTGTGATCTGCTGTACTTTTTGGCGGTGTTTTTCCTTTTTCACCTCTAAGAAATGCATGGTGTCAGCCGGTGCAAATACACCCTTAACAATTTTATAGCTATCTCGGACTAAATGACAATCAGGAACACTGAAATGTACAACTCCAATGGTGAGCCCCAGGCACCCCAGCCCTACACTAGAGATGTACAGTCTCCAGTTGATTCATGGGGTCCACCAGTGAAGTTGATTCATGGGGCCCACCAGTAGAGTTGATTCATAGAGCCCAATAGTGGAGTTGATTCGTGGGGTCCACCAGTGAAGTTGATTCATGGAGCCCACCAGTAGAGTTGATTCATGGAGCCCAATAGTGGAGTTGATTCTTAGGGTCCACCAGTGGAGATGTTTTGTGGGGCACCAAGTGCAGTTGATTCTTGGGGTCCACCCGTGACGTTTATTCTTGGGGTCCACCAGTGGAGCTGATTCTTTGAACACCATTGGAGTTTATTCTTGGGGCCCACCAGTGGAGTTGATCTTTGCTGCTCATCTGTGGAGTTGAATCTTGGGGCCCACTCTATTGTACATACTACATATACTACACATATCCCTTCTTTTCTGCCTCTCTTTCTCTGCCTTTCTATCGGAATACAGCCCCAGGTCTGCTTTTCTCAGGGGCTCACCATGCCCAGGGGCCCACAAGCGGTTACTCGTGTTCCCATCTTGGTCAGTCCAAGTCTGATAGTCTCTATGAAGAGTCTCTTCATACCAGCCGATGCTGGTGCGCCTGTACAGGGTGAGGGACGAGCTTACTTACATGTAATTTTGCTGATGCCTGCATTTAACTTCAGGTATGCCATGTTTGCTTACCTCAGTGATCTTGTAAATATACATTTACATTAAGCATATCTGATGCTGCCTGCCTCATAGTGTGAAATATTAATGTATAGATTTGTCATTGCCTTTTTTCTGGTCCTTTTTTCACTCCATATCATTCCCTGAGGCGACTGCTGGAGGGTCGAAACATGTTGGGACCTGTAGGGCCTCATTAGGGCTTTGTAAATTAGGGTTAGGCTCTGGTCAGGACCGCCCTCATCAGGGCGATATTCCTGTTTTTTTGTCAGGTTAGGGCTTAGTAGTCCTCTCTTTGTAGGGTCATATAGGGATATTTGTTTACTCGGTCCCTCCCCACTCTATTGCTTGTGTCTTTTGGCCATTTGTATTATGGATGCTTAAAAGGTACTTGTGTCCTTTTTATAGATTTTGCATATTAAAAGTTATATTTAAATTATCAGTTTTTCCCTCGTTCGTTTGCTGTCTAATCTGATTTAGGGATAATATACTTCATATTTGGACATTATTGAAGTCTTCATTTTCGTCTTTATATTATAGCAAAATATTATTTACTTTTAGATTAGTTTTCCAGTTTCCTGTGACCGTACTTTGAAGAAAAACATAGAAAACACAATCTTACTTGTTGTTGTGAAATCATAAATTATGACTTACACCCACCCACTCCTCAGAGGTGCCACTAGCATGTTTGTCTCAGAGAGATTCATATACCCCTCTCCCTTGTTTCCACACAGCCAGCTCTGTGTAATATAAATATCCACCAACAAGGCATAAGAGGTCTATTTCCATAGGATTTCAAGCTATTTAATCAAATTTACAAATGGGCATAAGTGAAGCGCACCGAGAATGATTAACCTGAATTAAAATGTTCTAGCACTTTACTGTTAACTTTAGGTTGCATTTTTAGCTACAGCTTATAAAATCTTATACTGTAAACTAATAAGGGAAATGGAGCATCTTAGTTATGAGGAAAGGTTAAAAGAATTAAACCTATTTAGTCTTGAGAAAAGACGGCT
This sequence comes from Phyllomedusa bahiana, assembly GCA_025379985.1. NCBI lineage: Eukaryota > Metazoa > Chordata > Amphibia > Anura > Hylidae > Phyllomedusa > Phyllomedusa bahiana. Next base: position 111,929 of record JAODAL010000780.1, read on the forward strand.
CCAGGGAGACATGATTCATTTTTATAAGTAACGTATATAAATGGCCCCTACAAAAAGTATGATGACAAGCTATTTCATGTAAACCCCCCTCAAAAATAAGGGAGCACTCCCTCTGTCTGGAGACAAAAGGATTCGATATCCAGAGGAGAAAAGCCTTCTTTACCATGAGAGCTGTGAATCTGTGGAATAGCCCACCTGAGGAGGTGGTCACAGCAGGAACAGTTAAGGGTTTTAAGAAAGGCTTAGATAGCTACTTGCAACTAAATAATATTAATACTTATGTAGTCGGATAAAATATCCAGTCTGATGGCAATTTTGAGGTTAGGAATAAAATATTTCTTTAGGGCAGATTGGTTCTTGCCTTATGGGTTCAAAAGTCTGCATTAGTAGGGGTAACAAAATTGTAAAATTCCCTCTCTCTTCATACACATCTTTCCCCACTCTTGGTTGAACTTGATGCCCTTTTTTCTCTTTTCAACCATATTAACTATAAAATTATGACGATGATACTTTAAAAGAGGTATGAATAGTTTTGAAACCCACTATAAAGTAGGACAAGGATTTTCTAATAATGAAGATGATACTTTAAAAGGGGATTTACTGTAATAACATACGGTATTTAAATAACAAAATCCTTAGTCTCCTTATCTTAAAAATCAATTTCCATTTCCTTGATGTGGCTCTTGAAGTCCCCACTCCACATGTGTTTATAGTCCTGTATGATAGGTTGTGGAAGAACCATCAGTATTTAGAGATATGCAGATGATACAATGCTTTTGGCAGACAGTGAAAAGGACATGAAGTCGCTGATCATAAAGCTATTATAAAGATAAAGGAAAAAAGCAAGAAGATGGGACTTAAAGGGGATGTCTCCCTACAAGAATTGATTTTTATGTTAAAGATCTTGCAAAAACAAGTCACTTTACAATCTGTGTCCATTAACTTATTCCTAAATATCCCCTCTTGTATGGGCTGCTTCAGCTCCTCAGGTCGCTATAGCTACAGACCTGTTCAATCTTCCAGGACAGGCTGCCAGCGCTGGTCGCTATAGCTACAGCCCTGGTGTCCTCAGCAGCTCATCACTACAGGCCAGTAGTAGCCAGTAACGCCAGTGAATTCAAAAATGAAACTGAGAAAACAGGACTGAAGTAAGATGAATTGATGGAGTGATGGAGTGTTATTTCTTCAGTATATACTGTAGATTTTTGGGTATGTCTAAGTAGCCCAGAAAGGTGGTGAAATATACACAGTTTAACTCCTCAGAGAATCCAGTGGATCTATTGGTTTTTATTGTCTTAAAAACAACGTGTTTCGGGTCAGGCAGAAATGCTTTGTCAGGTTACCATTGATAATTTTGTCATTTTTCTGGGCTATTTTTCTGTGTCCCCAAATATCTACAGTAAATACTAAGAAATAACAGAACACTGAACACTTTCCCACTGCCAAGTGTGGTGAGATTGCAGAGGAGAGCCGGCTGACTCCTCTACTGTGGCATATAAGAAGCCTACACAGGAGTTGTGCCTTGTTCCTAAGTAGTGATGAGCGATCACTAAAAAAAAATCTAGATCGAGCCGATTGCCGATTTTAAATAAAAATCGTGTCGATTTTCAATCTCGATCAATCGCCGATTTCCATTAAAGTCAAAGGGAGAAGATGATCAGGTTAATTTTTGTACCAAAACAGGTGAGGAGAAGCTTTAATTGCCATCCAGAACAGTAAACTGGATATGTGGTACAACTTATTGAAGACAATTTGGCTCTAAGAGTGACACAAAAGAAGACATGGGTATTGGAAATGGCACATGATAACTAGCAGGAGCCCCCTTTCACTTTTTGCACCAGGGCACAAGAACATATCATATATGTGGTGGCAGCAATAACATCCCAACGGGGAACACGGAGGGTCAGCTGGCAGGTCCAAAGTTGTAGGGGGTGCAGTGGTAGCCAGGGCTGCCATCAGTCATCTATTAACTGTTTCAAGGCCCAATGCAGCTAAATCAAATGGGGCCCCCACTTATTACTAGTTCCTATTTTTAACATATCACTGGGCCCCTTTTTGATTAGGGCCCCTGACAGGAGTACTGCCGTATTGGCACCCCTGGGACCCCTTTTACAGTAGCCTGACCCCAAACCCAGCAAACATGACCTTATGGACACTCAGAATAAATCTGAAAGAAGAAATGAGTATTTGAAATAATATTTTTTTCAATACAACCTTTACTATTGCTGTCTTTTACAGTGGCTTGACCCCAAAACAAGCAGAGATGGCCTTTTGGACACTCCATAAAATAAGCAAGAAGAAAAGAGTTTTTTAAACAAGAATTTTTTAGATAGGACCTTGGCTATCACTGTCTTTTACAGCAGCATGACCACAAAAACGGCAAAAACAGTGTTCTTAAATGTCAATACTTTGTAAGTGGCAACTATGACTACAAATAACATTTTTGCTACGGAATATCTAAGAAATGTGGTCTTATGCGACAAGCAACTAGGATTAGAAATATAATTTTTTCTATGGAATATCTATGAAATGGGGTGTTATGGAAAACTCTGGCACCAAATCAACAGTGTTCTTGCTTCAGTATTTGTAATTTGCAACAGCCAACTAGGACTACAAATAGAATTTTTGCTACAGAATATCTAGGAAATGTGGTCTTATGCGAAAACCAACTAGGATTAGAAATATAATTTTTTCTATGGAATGTGTATGAAATGGGGTGTTATGGAAAAACGCTGAAGCCAAATCAACAGTGTTCTTGCTTCAGTCCTTATAATTTGTGAGAGTCAACTAGGACTACAGATAAATTTTTTACTACGGAATATATAAGAAATGTGGTCTTATGCGACACCCAACTAGGATTAAAATAGATTTCTTTTCTATGGAATATCTATGAAATGGAGTGTTATGGAAAAACTCTGACACCAAATCAACAGTGTTCTTGCTTCAGTCCTTGTAATTTGTCCACAAGCTGCCCCACCCCAACACTAAGCTACCCCACCCATCCCCCCCCCACAAAAAAAAAAAACCTGCAGCAAGGAACTTTTGGGCAATGCAAAGATACAGTTTGCAGCTATATCAAAATCAAAATTTCTGACTACTACTGTCTAGGATTCCCTAATCTTGATTTACCCCAACCCTAACTAGTCTATCTAGCAGCTTTTCCTTTGTGAAATTTCTGGGAAATGGTGTGTCTGCCTACTTTAAAAAAAAAACAGTGCAGAGAGAGCAATGTATTCTTTTCACAGTCTGTAATCGTAATGGTGTTCAGCAGGAAGTACAGTGACATAGATAAAACAGGGTCATGTGATTTCAGCAGCCAATGAGATCCCTACACCCCCCACTGGTGACGTTCCTGACCACCCTCCGTGCTCTGTACTGATTGGCTGGCCGACAAAAGTACAGGAAGCAGCGAAAATGGTGAAAATCTCAATATATTATCTGATTTTAAGAAAAAAAAATCGGATCGAATCGAGATCGAGAAAACCATAAAAATCGACTCGATTTAATCTTTTCTTGATTAAATCGCTCATTTCTATTCCTAAGCACAACAATTCAAGGTAAGCAATGAATTTATCTCTACCTGCTAAAATAGTAGTGAAATATTACATCAGAAAGCACTCTTTTCTATTTTTTACCTTATCTGATACATAATGTTTCATATTGTACTATTTCAACTTCATCTAGGTGGAGAGATCTAATGGTCCTTTTGGGGGCTCAAAGTAGTCAAAGTTTCATCTTAGCACAGTAACTTCCAGTCTAAAATCTAAAATTAAAGTCCTCAAAAAACTATACTACCATATCAAGTATATAAATTGCATGAAAGTTAAATTAGAGAATCCAGAAAAATAAAACTCAAGTAAAAACTACTAGGAACATATTTTATTACTTGTCCCATCCATTTTATTCACTTCACGCAATGTGTCTCTTCCCACTAAAATAGATGCAAGACTGGATGGAGCCAAACTAAGGAGCCTGTTAACATTTTTTTTTTTTAAATCAAGTAGTTAAAAATAGTTGTGAGACGCATACAAGAGGCTTATTCTCCCCAGACTCCAAAAGCCAAAACCAAATTATAACCTAGTATACACTTTCTTCAGTTTTAGACAAATAAGGACTGTTTAATAATCTGAGATTGAGATTCACATGGAAACTCCAACTCACTTACTCTAAGGAATACGACCTCTATTAATTATTTTTTTAAGCAGCTCCCACTGACATGTTTAGACCTTTGGGAATTCAGTGCCTCAAGACTGGATGTTTGCCTGCTGTGATCAAGATGTTATTAACATTGAATACCATTACATAATAATTTAAAGTCAACTTTAAGATGAGCCAGAACAACCGATGTGATGCTCTTGCTCACTGCTGATGTCTTTATTTAAAAAGCAGGGGCATAGCTATAGCATACTTGCCAACTCTCCTCATTCTTTTAGGACCTCCCTGGGTTGCAGAAGAAGTAAAGTTTATGCAAACACCACTCAAAAGTGGCCATTTCTTGTGGTTGTTTTCCTAGTCATCCTGAGGGTTTCAGGGGAGCTATATGGAATCTCATGGATTTCAAGCGTTAGAGGTTAGCAAGTATGAGCTAAAGAAAGCACCTGAGGGGGCCTAAAAGTGGTAAACATAAAGGGGGACATGTATGAATGGGGTTGTGCCAGAAGTCGGGCGTCTTTTCAGCCCGAGATCTAGAGCAGCCCCGTTCGCTATATTTTTAAACAGCTGCACTCCAATATCAGACGCATTACAGAGCGCCCACGGCACGTTGTAATGTGCCTGAGATCGGGAGCATGCTGGAGGCGTGTCGCACTACAACCGTATGATTCCACACATTTATGACTTTTGATTGGCAAATCCAGACGCATTACTGCTGGAACAGGTAGAGTACTTTAGAAGGGGTTTACCTGAGCCAGAAATGTCATTTTTGCACTAGAATGTGCCTGATTTATAACCCACAGTAGACCGGGTTAATAGATTTAGGTGCATTCTACACTACTTTTATGCGCAGTAAAATTGGCGTATAAAATTTGGATGCCAAAAATCATACATGTCGCCCAAAAGGTCTAAAGATATATGCCACCCTCCCTGAATGATACATTTTATATAACTAAAAATATATCAAAATTTATAACAAAGTATGGAGTATAAAAACACTAAATAATGGTCATACAGTTACCAAATAACTTTACAAAACCAGAATCCCAAAGCCAATATTACCAATAATTCCAGTAACACCAAATACCACCACAACATGACCACATATCACCACCACAAAGTGCTTGAATAAAACTACCACACCATGATTAGATATCACCACTATATAGTGACTGAATAATACCTACACACCATGACCACATATCACCACCACGTAGTGACTGAATAATACCATCACACCATGATTACATATCACCACCACATAGTGACTGAATAATATCACCACACAATGATTACATACCACCACCACATAGTGACTGAATAATACCGCCACACCATGACCAAATATCACCACCACATAGTGACTGAATAATACTGAAAAAACTTTGAGATTCTTAGTTCACATGTTTTGATCAAAAAATGTTTAAGCCACCCCCAGCTTACAACGTGATCTCTAGGCGGGTGGTCCTACGCTATCTTTACCTCTCAATAGAGCCAAATCCAGACTTCACATTGGGTAAACGACCTCCATTATCCAGAGAAAAAAAAAATAAAAAAACACCAACCTTGCAAGCGGCACTGATATAACAGCCTGTGAAAGTGGGCGGGGTGCAGGAAACCAAAATGGAGGCATCCCTTCCTCCCTATATAGATCAAAAGCAATATATGCCAAATACAACGTATGGTTCTGCACAAAAAAACATTTCTGAAAGATACAATGTGAACCTTGGTGCCACTGGCAGGGTTGCGGCATATATATATACACACACACACACCATTACCAGTGGCACACCATGACCACATTTCACCAACACATAGTAACGGAATAATATCACCACATCATTACCAAAAACCATCACCACATAGTGACTGAATAATACCTCCACATCATGACTACATATCACCACTACTTAGTGACTGAATAATACCACCACATTATGACCACATATCACCACCACATAGTGACTGATTAATACCACAACACCATGACCACATATGACCACCACATAGTGACTGAATAATTTCAAAAGTTATAACACAAAGTACGGAGTATAAAACAAATAAATAATGATCGTACAGTTGCCAAATCACTTCACAAATCCAGAATCCCAAAGCCAATATTATCAATAATTCCAGTAACACCAAATACCATCACATCATGACTACAAATCGCCACCACAAAGTGATTGAATAAAACCACCACACCATGATTACATATCACCACCACATAGTGACTAAATAATACCTTCACACCATGACCACATATCACCACCACATAGGGACTGAATAATACTGCAACATTTCCACCACGTAGTAATTGAATAATACCGCAACACCATGACCACATATCACCACCACACAGTGACTGAATATTACTGCCACATCATGACCACATATCACCACTAGTGATGAGCGATTACGTTGACTATCGTCATCGGGTCGATAGTCGATATCGGCAATTATCAATAAGATATCCGATAGTCAATATTAGAATATCGCGATGACCTTTAATGTCTATGGGAGTCGGAGAGGAACAACACCTTCATTCTTACACCCAAACAGGGATGGAGATGCATGGAATTAACATCCATAACAGCAAAACTGTATACGTGCTACATCTTAGGCTAGGACAATTTAGGTTATTAAAAGCCACAGAAAAAATAATCACAGACCATTAAATCTTCCCTGTCTTGCACCACAGGCATGACCCTTAACCTTGCATGAACAACAAATTAAAAAATGCCAGAAGGCAATATGATTTGAAACCTTCCATTTTACTTGAACTGGACATTGAATTATCCCTGTCCTGGAACGCAGCTGAACCCCAAAACAGCACTGGACCCCAGATTAAAAAGTGCCGGAAAAAAAAAGGAAGTCTTTAAATACAAACCATTTTAGTTGAATGGACATTAATCTATAACTGTCCTGTTCCGCTGTATGGACCATTAAACCTGTCTGACCCCCCACAGATAAAAAATGTACTGGGAAACAAGGAGTCTTTAACACCATTTTAGTTGAACCGGAACATTGACTATACCTGTTCTGTACCACAGATTGGACCTTTAAACCTGTCTGGACCCCCAAATTAAAAAGTGCCGGGAAAAGGAGTCTTTGAAACCACCATTTTAGTTGAATGGTCATTACTATATCTGTCCTGTACCGCAGAATGGACCATTAAAACCTGTCTAACCACAGATTAAAAAGTGCCGGAAACTAGGAGTTTTCAAACCATTTTAGAATTTCACTGGACATTGACTATACCTGGCTGGGCCACAGCATGGCCCCAAACCTGTATGACCCCCAGATAAAATGTGCCGGAAAAAGGTGTCTTTCAACCACCATTTTAGTTCTCACTGGAATAGACTATCCCTGGTATGGGCCACTGCATGTCCCCTAAACCTGAGTTGACCATCAGTTTCCATAAGTGGCACTATGATATTTTGTACAGTGACTCTCATTTAGTATTTTTTTTATGATGACATTTGTTTACAGAATTTTTTTAGGGAAGGTTTTTTTTATTGTTTTACATTATTACCAATTTTGCTTTTTTTTCAGTGTGATAACATACAACATTAACCCCTCCTGCAGGTTTTTAAAGGTGTGTTTTTTACACGTGTAGATGTGTTAATTCGTCCGCACACCCAATAAGTATTACAAATGTCCTAATCATCCCTCAAAACACTTCTTAGGTGAGTAGACATTTGCCCTCCCTGGCTTCTGATGAGTGATTCAGCCAATCAATTCAATGGTTTCTATTTTTCTACCTGTCTTCTTCAGTGATTAGGGACAGATCCCCTGGAGATCAAATGATGCGACCCCATAGTGACTCCAGCCCAGAAAATTTTTAAGCCTCCCAAATTGTTGGGCAATTTGTTCCAGCCCCTGGACGCCCTTTTTGATCACACTTAACTATAGAAATCACCTTTTTCAAAATAGATTTTTAGAGAAATTTCAACCCTGATTGCTCACTAACGGTGAGGAGCCAGTGCTGCCGTAGCCATCTGTTAACACGGTAGGTCTCCAGCTGCCAGGGCCACAGACTTAACAGTGGGTGCGTTGAGATGGCCAGGATAGCGTCTGTCTCTATTAAACGCAGGTTCCAGCAGAGGGGACCGGGGTTACAGTGGGTGGATATGGTGTGAAGCCCATGGCGGCGCATTCATCTATTAACACGGTAAAAAAATGCCCTGGGATGAACGCGAGCAACGGAAAACATCGTGCTGAAGCAGAGTTGGGAAGCGGGAAATGTGTGGGTAAGACCTCCAGCCTTCCTCAGTTACACGTCAAGACCTGGGGTAGGCTTGCCCCTCCCGTATGAGTGGGACCAATTGAGCGTCCATTTGGAAATACCTGGTGGGTTAACGCTCTGTTCCACCCCAGGTGCCCTTTTTTCTTGGCATTCTTTTTCTTCTTTATTCTCAAGTGCTGGAGGAAATGTCTCTGTACCTTTGTTCTATGTCCCGTGCATCCATACTCCTTGTCCTCTGAATAACTACATCTGGTCAAGTCTTCCTGTGACCTCCCTTATACAATTCAGAGGATTTTTTTACCAGCTATTTTGTACATGCAAGTTTTGTAGTGTTTAATTCTAGAAAACACATTTTATTTTAAAATAGGATGGAATCCCACCATGTCTTTGTTTCTCATTTTTTAATTGGTATTAAATGGGGTGTCTCATACGGGGATTGATAGCTATGTTAAAGATCTTGCATAACAAGTCATTTTGCAATATGTGTCCATTAACAGTGTCCTACCTATTTGTTTCTGACAGCACCATTACCTTGAGCCCACTCTTGACAAATTGTGAAGAACAAATGTCTGTTAGACAAACAACATTTTTTTATAATAGGACCTGTAGTATAGCTGCATGTCACAGCCAAAATGCCCAAAAATTCAAAACATGTCCTTGAGCCACTTTTGTCAATTGTGAGACAAATGTCTGTTAGAAGAAACAATTTTTTTTAGAATAGGACCTGTTGTATTGCTGGCATTTCAAAGCAGAATGACCCAAAAATTTATAAAAATGACTTCGTCGCCACTGTTAAATATTGTGAGGAGAAATGCCACTTAAAAGCCACATTTCTGTTCCAATAGGACCATGATTATTGCCTAGTATCTACCTGGCAAACATGACCCAAAAAATTTATAATTATGAATTATCAGCCACTATTATAATTTGTGATGGAGAATGTCACTTAGCGAAGCACACACTTTTCTGTTTCCTAAAGGGACCATAATTATAGCTGTATCTCACAGCAACATGACCTCAAAATCCATTGTCAATCGGAAAACTTCTAATGATAAAGGGCGACATAATTTTGTATGAATCTCGCCGGGTGGGGCGCACCTTCCGCCAGTTTCCTGGCGGATTCTGCCGCCGATTTATGTCAGGGGACGAGGCCGCGCTCTACATAGCATGTAAAGTCCGCCGCGCCTAGCCCAGTGTGTTAGGGCTCGTGCTGGGGATGAGGCGCAGTTGCGCGCTGCCTGACGCCTATTATTCGGCACCCGGAGGGTAGTTGCGGTCATACATGCGGGGGAAAAGTGCCGCGCCCCGCCAGTGTGTGGGGGCAGTGCGGCGCTGCGCCTAATATTCGCCATCTGAGGCGGTGCGCTCGTACATGGCGGGGCAAAAGAATTCCTGCGCCTCGCCTGTGTTGTGGGGCACAGGGCGGGGCACATGGGGCGCAGTGCGGACTTAGGTGGCCGGTGGGGAATGCGCCGAAATAACAGTTCCGGATGCGAGATCAGGCTGGAACAGCGGAGAAAATTCATTCACACTGTCAGTGCGGATTCTGAAGACAAAAATGCCTTTATAAAGGCGTTCATTTTCTCCTGGAATGAGCTGAAAACCTAAAACAATAAAAGAATACATAAAACAATCACTTTCCAACTTATCTATTCAAGAATTAGGATATTGGAAATTGACCGGGTAATACAGTAATTCAACATTCAGAAAAGCTATTCTGATTGGTCGACATAAAACCGCGGCCAATCAGAATAGGTGCGGACGTGAATCACCATTTTAAAAACATAAGGGAAGTTTAGACCAATCAGAATCCACGGAGGGCGGGATGGTGATAGTTCAAAAATACAGTAAAAATGCAGAAAAGAGCTTGATTGGTTAAGCTACCGGGGACTTGGCTAGATCAGCCAATCAGAATAGGTGCGACCAGATGTCCCATTCTAGCCTATGGGATGTTTAGGACCACAATCAGAATCCACGGCGGGGACAGTTCAAAAATACTGTAAAAAATGCTGAAATGGAGGTGTTTGGCTGAGCTTGTGGGGGCTTGGCTATCCCAGCCAATCAGAGCGCGAGCTACTTCTCCCATTATAGTCGTATGGAGAGTGGCGCATTGCAAATCTCGGGGTGCTCAGCGCCTGTGCGGCATGAAGTATTAATAAAAAAAATATTTTTATTAAATGTAAAACATTATCAGATAAGAGCAGAACCCTTCTTTACAAATAAAGCTGTTAAAACCCGAACAACGCGTTTGTCGCCGAGACCGGCGCTACATATGGATTCTGCAATAGAGAGAATTGCCGGGAAAATACAGTAATTCAAATGTTTAAGCCATCTCATTGGTCAGCAAGAAGCAGCCCAATCAGAATAGGAGCGACAAAGTCCCCATTATGTCCTATGGAGAAGTTGTGGACCATTCAGTAAAGGCAGCGACAGTGGCCCATTTAACCTATGACGGAGTATTAACGAATCAGAATAGGAGTAACGACAAAGTCCCATTATATCCTTTTGGAGAAAAATTGACCATTCCAATATTCAAGTGGGGGACAGTTCAAAATTACAGTAAAATAGCAGAAGAAACGAGCTGTTTGGTTTGATAAGCGGCGGCGGGCTGTCCAGCTTAGCCAATTTCAGAGAGCGAGCTACTTTCTCAAAGTATATAAACGAAGATTTTCAATGGAGGTTAACTAAAATAACCAAAAAAATTTTAAATCAATATAAAATCATGTTTATTTCTTTATTTTGTTATCAAGGTAATTAGTTTGGGTGCAATGAAAATAAAGAAATCATAAACATGATTTTATTGATTATTTTTTTATTTTTTCGTCTACCCCCATATTATCATTCGTTTTAATTACACAGCGGTATCAACTTCTGTAGTGTCTTTAATTTGATTGTCGGCCATGTACAGTTGGATTTCAGATTGCATTCAGAAACCCTTTAGGAGCGTCGCTCTCGCTCTCCCCAGTCGGTCTAGAATAACGGGCGGCTCTTTTATTTAGCCAATCACAGATGCGCGCTAGAATTTCTTTTCCCCATAGAACTCTGATGTGAAGTAGCTCGCGCTTTCGATTGGCTAAGCTTGGACGAGCCATGCCGATCTCAAACATTAAGATCGTTTCTGCATTTTTACTGTATTTTGAAACTGTCCCGCCTTGGATTTGATTGGTCAATTTTTCTCCATTGGGATATAATGGGGACATTTCGTCCTATTCCTGATTGGTCTCAATTCTCCTCCATAGGTTTAATGGGACATTGTCGCTCCCTATTCTGATTGGCTGGTTTATGCCGACAATGAGAATTGCTTAAACTATTGAATTAATGTATTCTCGGCAATTCTCTCTATTGCCAATTCACTTTGTAGCAGCCGGGTTCTCGGCTGGACCAAACGTGTTGTTCGGGTTTTTAACTGCTTTATTTGTACAGGAAGGGTTTCGGCTCTTTATCTGAAAAAAGTTTTATATTTAATAAAAATAATTTTATTTATTAATATCTTCATCCGTAGGCACTGAAGCGCCTGAGATTCAGAGCGCCCATCTCTACATAAACTTAATGGGAGAAGTAGCTCCGCGCTCCTGATTGGCTGGATATCAAGCCCCGCTAGCTCAGCCAATCAGCTCTTTTCTGTCTTTTTTACTGTATTTTGAAACTGTCCCGCCTTTGATTTTGATTGGTCCAAACTTCTCCTTGGATTTAATGGGACTTTGTCGCTCTATTATGATTTTGGTCAATAGTTCTCCATAGTTGTTTAATGGGTCTCTGTCACTCCTATTTGATTGCTGAGCTAGCAATGTCCCCGGCTAGCTAACCAATCAGCTCTTTTCAGCATTTTTTACTTGTATTTGAATCTGTCCCGCCTTTGATTCTGATCGGTCAATCCTTCCCATAGGTTTTAATGGTCACTGTCGCTCCTATTCTGATTGCCAACCAATGAGAATAGGTGTTCAGAATTTGAATTACTGTATTTCCCGGCAATTTCAATATCCTAATTCTTGATATTGGCCGTTCTAGAGTTTAGGAAAGTGATTTTTTTTTTAATTATGTTTATTTTTTACATTAGCTCTTTTCTGACTACTGTTTTCAGCCTTTATAAAGGCGATTTTTTCGGAATCATACTCCTGCTGCACGGAGCGTGAGCGCAGAGAACTTCTGTAGCGATCTTCTGTTGTTTCACCTAGCATGTTCCGATCCTGCTTCTCTTCGCCTCTGCCGGAGCATTTAGACCAAAATAACCAGGTCTGCTTATGTCGGAGCTGCCGAGCGCTGCACTGCGACTCGCTTTGCCGACTCGCCTAGTACTTGCCTACGGAGTTTTCGAGGCCTACCCGCGCTACACACGCACCACTGCCCACCCCTTCATGCGGGGCGCAGCTAGATAGTGGCGAACAACTACGCCTAACACTGAATCCCGCGTCCGACGCGGGTTCGGGCCGGGAGGCGCAGTATACGTCAAAAAAACATGCGTAAGCCGATCAATACATGTCGCCAAAGTGGAGTAATTGGATACGTTGTTGTCATGAAAACTTGCTTTCTTTTTCAGTCTCCTCACAGCAAACCAGCAAAATGAACTGTTGGGAAAAGAGAAGATAAATTGCAGTAAGAATGATCATTTTTAATAAAAAGGTTTTATGAGGACCATTTCTGTTTGAAGAGGAAATGTGAAGTAGACCGGGCAACTAATCGGTGACCTCGGCAATTGGGGCCACAACATTCATTAGAGATTAATCTTGATGAAAGTCAATACGATCCACATTATCTGTGGAAAGCTCGGATGCGTTTGTCTGTATTGACTCCTCCAGCTGTGCTGAAGGTCGCTCAGGATATGACGCTGGCTGCTGGCAGGACAAACCTCTATGGCGTGCCGAGCCCAGCTCGGGGCCAAATCGTCCAATTTGGGGATGCCCAGAAGTCTATTGGGTCCGGAAACACATTTACAAAGTACACGGTGTTGGAGAGATCGCAGATAGTCGTTGCACCATGATCTTAAGATGATCTCTGTGTGTTGGATGTGGCCCGCCTGCATTTGCATGCGTGATGAGGGTGGTATATAAACGATTGCAAGTGGTCACCCATTAGGCTTATGCCACTCTTGCATGCTTGCTGCTGCCGCTACGAATACTTGGCCTCTCTACTTGCTGGTCACGTCGCTGACGAGTTTCCACCTGTGACATTTGAGGAACGTGAAATGAAGCAAGACGCAAAGATGTCTCTGTTGATCAAATCTAGCAAGGTCTCATTTACTGCTTTTTTCTCTCTTTTTGGGTGGGTGGTTGGTATGTGCTGTTTTTTGTTTTCGTACCGGGGATCCAGGGGGTGGCCACCAGTAACTGTTGTTCGTGTTGAGTGGACTTAATGTGAGTATCACATGTTGGAGAGATGGAGCCTTGATTTCCCAATGTCGAGGGGCACTAGCAAAAGCTGTCTTCCTCTATCTTCATCTCCGCACTCCAAATTGCGCGCCAACCTCTTTCCAACGGCCAGGGACGTCGGTAACATCGGTGTCATTAGGAATACCTACTCCTCATCCTCCTCCGCTTCCCTCCGGCACAGCTTAAACAGCCCTGACTTGCCATGTGATGATGCACCCGTGAGGCACTGATGCGCCGCCTTGCACTATCCCTGGACCCCGAACACTGCCTATGAAGGACCGATGAAAATTGTGAAACATGTCGGGCCTTGTGGATTCGACAGAGAGAAAAGGCTCCGATGTCAGCATCTGTGTCCATCCCTCCTCCGTCGCTGGCGGGACCTGTTGTTTCAGCGTGTCCATCGATCGTTCAGAATCTTAGATCACCACATTGCTCATGCTGACAAGGGCATTGTCCGCACTGACCATTTTGTGGCTTCTTCAAAACTGGCAAGGAGGGTGCATAGCTCTTTCACCTGCCTCCACTCTCAGTGGCTCAACACCCGAGAGTCCGCACCGCTGCTTGTCAAGCCCATGTGTCACTTCGTACTGCGTAATGGCCATTGCGTTGCATGCCACAATCGAGCTGAGCAGGTGGGGGTGGAATTCCAGCGTGTTGCCACGTCCACAATGAGACGGTGTCGGGGGCGCGGGCGAGGCCGAGAGCTGACGCCTGCAACGCCAGCCAGGCGGGGGAAGAAGCAGGGTAGCGACACGGCGGAAGTGCGAACTTAGACTTCGAGGCTTCCTCAGCAGGAGTCCAGGACCCGCGGTAGCTCTTTAGAAATATCTTGGACGACAAGGTTCATAACCATGTGCCAGGCAAGGGATGTGCTCCAGCCTACCGATCTTAAGGGCGAGCCAGCAGGATGTCGCCCATTCTCGCACACCACCTGCCTGGCCACAGTTTCTTGGCACCCAGCCAGCGCTCGGTATCGTTGCGGAAGAGCCATCCACAGCTCCATGACCTGTGTGTGGTCGGTCTCCAAGAAAGATTAATTTAAACACGGCCTGTTTCTCTGGACACGTGATGCCCACCAAGAGACTTGGTGGCCTGTCGCAGAGAATATAGCGGCTTGGCCGTGCATACTAGTCCATGTGTCCGGTGGTCTGATGGACTTTTACGGCCACAGATGGCAGACAACGCGACTTGAAATTTTTAGATGGACACGTGGCTGGCCTGGGCAGGGTCGGCTTTCTGGCTCAACGTAAATGCCTGCATCCGGCATCTGGTATTGGGGGCATGCAAGGGCCCTGACACGATGGCAGAAACCCATCTGTGTCCACCAGACGGAAGGCAAATTTCAAAGGCCAAAAGCCTGGCAATGCCGACATTCAGGGCTTTTGGCTTTGGGATGGTTGGGGTTAAAGTGTTTCTGCTGCTCCAAAACCTGGAAGACAGAAGGCTGCTGTAGGACTGGCCGCTGTTCGGCATGCAGGTCGTCAAACTGTGGAAGGAGAAGGGTTAGGATGGGTCTCTGGTGGTGCTGGTGGTACTCGGGCGACGGTGGAGCTTAAGCGGAGGCTGATCCCTGTTCCATCAATCTGGAGGAGACATGGGCAAGCAGCTGAGGAACGCTTAGGTGGTGGCGGAGGTGGAGAGGTGGTGACAGAGGGTGTGACGTGGTTGGAGGCCCGGCGTCGGTCTGGCCTTTTTTGGCCAAGTTTGCTTCCTTTTCAACTCGTGCATTCGCTGCATGTGACTAGACTTGTTGGTTGGTGATTAACCACCTAAGGGTTCTTGCCTCTACTTATGCGTTTACGGCAAAGGCGGGCAAATGACATCCTGGGTGACATCAGAGGCTTGCTCAAAGAAGGCCCAGGCTTTTGTGAGTAGGTCCTGGGACATTTTTGACGGCGGATATGCGAGGAGCGGGTTTCCGTGACCGTGGCTAGGCGGATCATATAAGCGGACTCTGCGACCGCCACCCTCTCAATTTTTGAGGCGGGACCTATACTGACTCTACCCCAATCGTCTTCCTCATCATCCAGTGATGAGCAGCTCGCAAGCAAATTCGGCTTGAAAAGACAGTTGGATCCGGCAATGTCGTTCATCATCATCATCAACACAGGTGACTTCGTCAGTACTCCTGACATTCTGCATACAGTGCTGAGGGTTACACGCAAGAGGGACTGCAAGGCGGTGCCGGACCCGCCAGGGATTTTTGCAGATTGACGGCTTCCTTCTCTCCTTGATGGCATCAGTATCTGGGATCTAGAGCAGAGAAATCATCCTCTTGGCATCTTGATCTTTGGAAAATGCATTTGATCAACTGCATTTTGTCTTCAAAATGAGGTCTTCAGAAAATGATTTATCCACAGTGGTGGGTACACGAGTTGAACATTTGGGCTGCTTCATGTTGGAAGGATGCTGATGATGCTGATGAGACATTTGTGGCCAGTGACTGGAGGACGAGGTGGTAAGACTGCTGGATGCAGGTTGCATTAACCATGAAGGACAGATTGGCGACGTGTTCGGTACTGAGATTCACAGGGGCCCTGACCCAGCGATGACAGGCCTGACGGTCCTGCAACTGAGATCCGATGGCATGCGTGTGTCGCCTGCACTGGAAGGAGAACTTTCTCCTCGTACTCTCCTCCATGTCCCTACCTCCCCTCTTTGCTCGCTTACCACCTGAATTCGCTCCATGTTCAGAAAAAAAAAGATAAAAAGTTTGAGAGGTAATGGAAAGAGTTTTGTAAAGTCTCTTAAAGACGGCATATCACAGCTATTCTAATCCCTCAAATCAAAACAAAATTGCTGGATTCAAATTTATCTGCAAGGTTGCTCTATCAACAAAGCTGGCCTGCGCCAAAGTGAAAAAACAAGTATCTGAAAATGTACACTGGATAATAAAAGGTATTTTTGGCACCTATCACATTCACCTGTGGTGACTACAAAATTGCTGTATTCAAATTTAACTGCAAAGTAGATTATCAACAAAGCTTGACTGACAAAAGTGAAAAAAACACCTTTTCTGAAATGATACGGGATAATTAAAGGTATTTTATGGCACCTATTCAAATTCACCTGTGGCTGACACAAAATTTGCTGTATTCAAAATTTACTGCCAAGTTGATCTATCACAAAGGTTTGATGACCAAAAGTGGAAAAAAAAACCACCTGTCTGAATGTATACGGGATAATAAAAGGTATTTTTTGGCACCTATCAAATTCACCTGTGGTGAATACTAAATTGCTGTATTCAAATTAACTGCAAAATAGCTCTATGAACAAAGCTTGACTGACCAAAAGTGAAAAAATCACCTGTCTGAAATGTATACGGATTATAAAAGGTAATTCTTTTGGATCCTATTCAATTACCTGTGGTGATACAAAATTGCTGTATTCAAAATTTTAATGCAAAGTAGATCTATCAACAAAGCTTGACTGGACCAAAAGTGAAAAAAACACCTGTCTGAAATGTATACGGATATAAAAGTATTTTTGGCACCTATCAGTACACCTGTGGTGACATACAAAAGTTGCTGGATTCAAATTTAACTGCATGTGGCTCTATTCAACACAGCTGGCCTGCGCCAAAAGTGAAAAAAAACACGATGAATCTGTATAGGGCATAATAAAAGGTATTTTTGGCACCTATCAACCTGTGGTGACTACAAATTGCGGTATTCAAATTTACTGCCAAGGTGGGATAATCAACAAAAGCTGGACTGGGCAAATTGAAAAAGGAACACCTATCTGAAATGTATACTGATATTAAAAGTGGGGAGTTTTGCACCTAACAAATAGACCTGCAGTTACTAGAAAAGATCTGTATCCTAATATAGGCTATCGGAATGTCTAAACAAGTTTTGGCTGCTACAATTATCCAGGTATCCTTTTTAGAGATTGCTGTGTTCGCCAGCGGGGGCCCCCCGCTCTCCCGTGACTTTACAGCGGTAGATGCTCTTTTAAAAATTCTCTGCCTAACTACCTAAACATCTGCAAATCTCTGATCTAACTAACTTTTAAGGATTCACAGCTAAAAGTCGAGCTGTTCTCTGTGAAAAAAAATAGATTTAATTTCGCCTGAGCTGTTTGCTGAGCTGTTTTGGGAAGAGGCAGGAGGCACGTCTTTACTTGCTAAAGAAGACGCTGGAAACACAATGATCATGAACAGGAAGGGCTGTTCTATGTCAAAACGAGGGTCATGTGATTTTTCCAGCCATCGCAAACCATACACATCCCAGTCATGACGCGCACACACATCTCATCCTGCTCTAGTCTGTAAGCTAAATTTGCTGGCCGAAAATGACAGGAAGCGCCGAAAATGGCGCAATATAATAGATTATGCACAGATTTTAACCTAAATTATCGCATGATCTAAAAAATCCGATCAACGTAAATACCGTGCCGATTTCAACTTTGTCGATAATAATCGCTCAACACTAATCACCACCAAATAGTGACTAATTAATACCACAACATATCACCACCACATAGTGACTGAATAATACCTCCGCATCATGAATATATATCACCACCACTTAGTGACTGAATAATATTACCACATTATGACCACATATCACCACCACACAGTGAGTGAATAATACCACAAACCATGACCAAATATCAACACCACATAGTGACTGAATAATACTGACACACCATGACCACATTTCACCACCACATAGTGACTGAATAATATTGACACACCATGACCACATATCATCACTACTTAGTGTCTGAATAATACCACCACACAATGCTTACATATCACCAGCACATAGTGACTGAATAATACTGCAACATTCCTACCACCTAGTAACTGAATAATACCACCACACCATGACCACATATCACCACCTCACAGTGACTGAATAATACTGCCACATCATGACTACATATCACCACTACATAGTGATGGAATAATATCACCAACATCATGCCCCACATATCATCACCACATAGTGACTGAATAATACCTCACCATCATGACTACATATCACCACCACTTAGTGACTGAATAATACCACAACATTATGACCACATATCACCACCACGTAGTGACTGAATGATTTCAAAATTTATAACACAAAGTACGGAGTATATAACCAAAAAATAATGGTCGTACAGTTACCAAATCACTTCACAAAACCAAAATCCCAAAGCCAATATTACCAATAATTCCAGTAACACCAAATACCATCACCCCAAATACCGAGACATCACTCCTGCCCTGCTACAAAACCAGTGGGCTGTCTGTCCGCTGTCTCTGACATCATGTCCCCTCTCTATCTTAAACTAAATCTCACTAAAAAATGAACTTTTAGTCAAACTCACCATCTACTAAAAACCCCTACCCTGCAAAATTTTTCTCTCAGTGTGTGGCACCACCATAACTCCTAAACAGCAGGCCCGCTGTCTTGGGGTTATACTAGATTCTAATCTGTCCTTCACCCCATATATCCAATCCCTTGCCCGCTCCTGTCACCTGTACCTTAAGAACATCTCCAGAATCCGTCCTTTTCTCACTGTGGAAACAACTCAAACTCTTACTGTTGCTCTTATTATTTCTCGTTTTGACTAAATGTAACCCCTACTTGTTGGTCTTCCTCTCTGTAAACTATCCTCTCTCCAATCTGTCCTGTATGCAGCAGCAGGCTGGTTTTTTCTTTCCCGCCCCTATACTGATGCCACTACCCTGTGTCAGTCTCTGCGTGGCTCTGACCTATTCAGTACAGAATACAATATAAACTCATCACTCTCACCCATAAGGCTCTCACAGCGCTTGCCCCCCTCATCTCTCCCCTCACTCTGTCTTTCCATCCTGCCCGCTCCTCTCCGCTCTGCTATGATCTAAGATTACAAAACCCCACTCATCCGAACCTCCATGCCCGTCTCCAAGATTTTGCACGTTTGTCCGTTCTCTGGAAACATGTTACCCCCCGTGATAGGCAACCTCACAAACCCCCACAGTTTTAAAATGCGCTCAAACTTCTTAACAACCTACAAGATATCAATTTTTTAACCCCCCCAAAATTTTGCCCCACACATTGTCACTTTCCCGCATTTGGCACCCCCCCGGGACTTATTGTATAAGATGTAGGATTGCGATGGCGTTTCATCCCTTTTTTTTGTATATACCCCAATTTTTTGTAACATGGGGGCATTTGTAAACCAAGCACTTTTCACCCTTTTTTTCCCCATCCCCAATAGATTGTAAGTCTTTCAGAGGGGGCCCCACTCCGTGTCCATTTGCCTAGCTTTTTTATAATGTAATTCTGGGTTTTTCTGGCTTAAACCCCCTTATTTAAAGTGCTGCGGAATATGTTGGTGCTATATAAATAAAGATTATTATTATTATTATTTATTATTATTATCATGACCACAAATCACCACCATAAAGTGATTGAATAAAATGACCACACCATGATTACATATCACCACCACATAGTGACTGAATGATACCTCCACACCATGACCACATATCACCACCACATAGTGACTGAATAATACTGACACACCATGACCATATATTACCACCACACAGTGACTGAATAATACCATCACATAATGACCATATATCACACCATAGTGACTGAATAGTACCATAACAGCATGATCACATATCACCACCATATAGTGATAATAATACCACCACAACATGACCACATATCACCACCACATAATGACTGAATCATACCTCAGCACAATGACCATATATCACCACCATATATTGAGTGAATAATACCACCACACCATTACTGAATATAAACCATTACACTTTGCACACATATAAGTGATTACAGTTCAGTTATATTTAGTGACTCACAGGTGATGTTTCTCTGATGAGTTGTTCACGTTCCGTTTTCTTCGCGATCGGTCCTGACCGCCATGATCACTTCTCCCAGCCAACACTCGTCCCTACAGATTTGGACACAAATATCTTAGAATCCTCACTTTTCCAGCATCTCTTTACCTTTTTCCAACTCTGAACAAACTTCCAAGGGGTGGGAGAGCGAGTTCAGACCACAGCTTAGAGCCCAGAGGAACAGAGGACTAACCCCATGGAGATTGTGCTACAGCTCTGGCCTGTATCCCTCAGAATCAGATTGTGTGATACAAACTCCTTCCCCTGTACCCAGAAAATCAGCTGCAGACATGATGCATTATCTCTGGGTGGTGCAGGGGATGGAGGTCAGTATTGTCATACTTTTTGCTTTTAGTAGTGTTTCTGTTTTTCTACAGATTTCCCCCTTGAACTATGATGTATTTATGGAACCAGCGTTTGATCCCTTTCTTTAATAAAATGGTCACGGAGGCCGGTGTCGAGGGGAATTTATTTAAAGGGGTTGTCTCATTTCAAAGTTTCATAGGATGCATGAATGAAATAATGCTGCTTTGCTCTGTCACTTCCTGCTCAAGCTATCTGTAATTAGCATATGGCTCAGTGTTTTCAGACTTCTGCTAATTAGATAAATCTCCTGCTGTCAGGACCAGGGAAGCTTCTGAGTTAAAGTAAACAGCAGTAATTACTGGATTTTCTCTGAATGATCAGATAACAAACAAGCTCTCACTGTCCAGATTTCCAGAGCACTCTATGAAATGAAAGGGGCATTCTGATTGTTTGCTAGTTTTAGACCTAGACAGTTTTCATATACATGGCCCAAAGCCAGTACTTAGGGGGACATGTATGAAAACTGTCTAGGTCTAAGACTTTCTTTGTTGCCCATAGCTACCAGAGTGCCTCTTTAATTTTTCCAGAGCACTATATAAAAGGAAAGGGGTGCTCAGATTGGTTGCTAGTTTTAGACCTAGTTTTCATATACGTGGCCCAAAGTCATCACTTAGGCTCAATGGTCCAAAATGGACAGACTGTCAAATAGTTAATGTGGTTTGTGTTTCAATTTTGTTTCCTGCTGTATGTTACTCTCTATACCTAAAAACAATCTCCAAACAATGTTACCACAGAAATAATGTTGAGACAGCTGTGTTGCTTGTGTTGATTTTAATTGGTCTGTGCTATGATATTTGGCTTTGATGGTCCATAAATTGCTTAGCTCTTTGGAAAACTGGCCTCACACCTGCTAAACTATCAAACATCAAACTTTAATGTTTCGTTTATACAAGTGAGAAAGTCTCCAGACTGTGCTGGTTCGTATTTATTTAGTCTATGGTAATATACTTATTGGTTGTGTTTAAAATAAAACCATTATTGTGTCATTTTTAAATAAGGTGTTAAAGGGGAACAGTTTTGTAGGAGTAAATAAATCATAGACTTTTAGTTTGAGTGATGAATTTCACTTTTTTATTCTATTATTTTTATAATAAAAGAGCTATTCAGACTTCGTTTTTACGTTTACTATAATCCTTATTTAGTATACCACGAAAAACATGATTTGCCCCTGTAAGGGGGGGGGGATGCGTTTTTATAGCAAACTGAAGTTTTTTTCTCTTGCAGAAATATGAGCTTAGCAATTACTGTCACTTTAAACAGCGCACAAAACTTAAAGGGGTGTTGCCACCATAGAGCTTGATGACATGTCTTTAAGATATGCCATCAAAGTCTGATAGGTAAAGGTCCCACCTCTGAGACCCGCACCCATCTCAGAAATGGGCCCCCGAAAGTTACAGCTCAGAATGAAGAGCTGGTCGCACTTGCAAACAGCTCTCAAGTCTGTTCTATGGGAGTTCCGATTGTAACCAAACACAGTGTTCACCAGTACTCAGAACTCCCATAGAACAGAGTGGAGAGTCTACACAAGTGCAACTGACTCTCCATTCTGAGCCGTAACTTTTGGGGGCCTATTCCTGAGATAGGTGCAGATCCTGGAGTTGGGACCCACACTTATCAGACTTTGATGGCATATTCTAGCAGTATGCCATCCAACACTATGGTAGGAATGCCCCTTTTAAGTGAACCTGTCAGGTGGTTTATGGTACTCTCTGACAGCAGGATGAAATAGAGGGAGAGAAGCTGATCTTTACATGATTACATGCTTACATGATTCAAAGCAGGATTTCTGAGTAAAAAGCAGAGAAAAAACGTGAAAAAGAAAGTGATAGTCTTGCTGGCTGAGCCCACATGCAGTGATTGACAGTTTGCTCTGTACACACACATATATAGGGAAATCTGTCAATCACTGTATGGGGGTGCGGTACACAGGACTTCCATAGTCACTTGAGGGGTCCTATCATTTTTTTTTTTTTGCTTTTAACTCAGAAATCCTGCTTCAAATCATATAACCCTTTATATCACAGAGTTCAAGTTCTCTCCTCTATCATATAGCCCTACATATCACACAGCTCAGTTTATGTCCTCTATCACATAACCCTATATATCACAGAGCTCAACTCCTCTCCTCTATCATATAACCCTATATATCATAGAGCTCAGTTTCTCTCCTCTATTATATAACCCTATATACCACAGATGGCTCAACTCTTCCTTCTCTATCTTATATACCCTATTATTCACAGAGCTCCAGCTCTCTCCTCTATCATATAAACCTATATATCACAGAGTTCAACTTCTCTCCTCTATCATATAACCCTACATATCACACAGCTCAACTTATGTCCTCTATCACATAACCCTATATATCAAAGAGCTCAGCTTCTATCCAATATCACATAACCCTATATATCACAGCTCAGCTCCTCTCCTCTATCATATAACCCTATATATCACAGAGCTCAGCTTCTCTCCTCTATCATATAACCCTATATATCAAAGAGCTCAGCTTTCTCCCTCTATCATGATACCCTATATATCAAAGAGCTCAGCTTCTTCCTCTATCATATTACCACGCTATATATCACAGAGCTCAGCTTCTCCCACTATCATATATAACCCTATATATCAACAGAGCTCAATTCCTATCCTCTATCATATAACCTTATATATCACATAGCCCAGCTTCTTATACTCTATCATATAATCCCTTTATAATAACAGAGTCAGCGTATTTCCTCTATCATATAATCCCTTATATCACAGAGCTCGTTTCGCATCATCTATTTTGCCTTGCAGCAGGCTACCTGACACTGGCTATTACAATTAAGTTTACTCTCCACTAGGAGTCCCAAAGCCTTCTCCAGTCACTTTTTCCCAGTGTTTTTCTGTTTAACAAATAATCGTGGAAAGGATTTTTTTCTTCCCATGTGCATATCCTTGCATTTATCTGTGTTATACCTCATCTGCCTCTTCTCTGCCAGGGCCTCCAACTTGAGCCTTTATTTACCTCTGCCTACATGTTTAAAGCTAATAATTGTAGGGAAAAAAAACCTTCAAAGGGGTTGTCTCATCTCAAAGTTTCATAGGATGCATGCATGAAATAATGCTGCTTTGCTCTGTCACTTCCTGGTCAAGCTGTCTGTAATTAGCATATGAGCTCTGTGTATTCAGATCTTTTCTCGTTTATTATTGTTTTAGTTGTTTTGATTAGATAAATTACCTTCTACGGGGAACAGGAGAAGCTGCTGTGCTAACGCTAATCAGGTAGTAGTTCATTACTGTCTTTTGTCCTGAAAGATAGAATAACACACAAGCTCTCACTCATGGCCATGACCTGTGTGATGACATCACTCCCTGCTATCAGATACAACAAACAGCAGGGACGAAGGAGTACACAGGTCGGTCAGTAGAGAAACTCAAAGCCCTCAGAAGGTGATAAAATCACTAGTAGCTCCTTAACAAAAAAAAAGACAAACAAAGCAATATATTTGGAAAACGTCTTCATTGAGTGTTCCCTACATTTTGAAAGCGATTCTTTGTAGTGAGACAACCCCTTTAAGGAATTACTATTTCATACATTCTCTAGTTCATAAGGTTAGCGTGCTCATCAAACAAGGTGCAAGGTCTACAGCCTCGAGAGTAAGAGATTTATGACACAGCAGCTAATTGTATATTGGATATAGAGAAACGGCTCCACGTGGAATGAAATCTTTTTGTGTATGACAATTGTCTTATTTTTCTTACTATCACATGTTGTATAAGGTCGTAAATGGATGCAGCTATAGATAATTAATTTAATGTTTTGCTTGATGGTATCTGAGGTGAGAACTGAACATTTACGAATAACAAACTATATATTATTTATTTCTGAGCCACAAAAGTTTAAATGTCATATGCTGGTTTCCCCGGCAACCACAGACACTTTGCTTCTTGATTGTCTGTGATATACAGCCTGACATTTGATAATAAGCAATGAGCTACAATTTCTCTAAAATGTTTTTTCAAGCGGGATTCTTTATGTAAATACCTGTAAATGCATATGTGTATACAAAATGACTTACACACTCAGATGCATATACACATACAAACACACACACACATACATGCACGTAGGGGTGTTGCATAGGTTGCATTTTAAAGGGGTATTCTCGCCAAATTGGTTTGCTGTAGGCAAAAGTAAATAAAGACTATTGCCACACACATTGCTGTTCTGATTTTGCTTCCTTTCAGAGCTAGAGCAGTTCTTATCTACTGCTTGTATACACAAGTTTCCATAGGTTACTGACCATCTCTCTCTGCTCCAGAGCCTTGGCCAAGATGGGGATGTCACTCCCTGCTGTATCTAATCAGCAGCACAGGAGCTTGTTTATCTTTTATACAGACAAACTTTAACATTTGAGAGCTCTGTAGAATTGGACCCTGCTGTTTAAATCCTTCTGTTACCAATGTTCCTCTTACAGGATTTTTTAGGAATAGCAGAGCTGAAATGTTCATCAGTGCTGTAGAACTACCCACAGTCTAAACAGGAAGTGGGAGCCTGAAGCTGGCTGTGAGGAGCAGGCTCTGTGATATAGCATGGTGAAAAAAATCCATCAAGGGTACGTCCACACGATGATGTCAAAATCCTTGTCGGATTCTACTGCTGAAAACTGCATTGGACGACACGTCTTTCAACAAGTATTTTGTGTGAACTTTTAGGGTTTTTTTCTGGTATTTTACAGTCAGAATACAAGTCCCATTCATCCCTATGGGGTTTTGGATGCTCATCTGACATAGAAATGTTTGGGACACGTTTTATACTTGAAATACGGCGAATTACACATGTAACAAAGTTTTATTTTTTGTTTTCCATTGGGTACTAACAGTGCTTTCCCAATAGCTTATGACTAAAATGAAAAGAAAATGGCAATTGTTTCTAAGAAAGTTTGCTTTTGTTGTCAGGACATTGATCAATTGAAATCTATGTTTTCTCGAACATTCGCAAAGCATGCAACGATGTATAGACCTCGAGAAGCTTCCAGAATTGTAAGAACTGTTGAGAAATTTCGAGTGGCGCCTATTCATAGATCGTTCATCCAGGAGCCTCAAAGCCTGTGCTGCTACACAGTGGGAATAAGTACCTGTCTCTTCCTGTGGGCATTTGGTTCCCCCAAAAAAAAGGGCTACCCCCGTTTTCAAGCTTTTGTTTTTTTGCATTTATTATGAGGTTTATGGCGGGGACGTCATTGGGCTTAAAATGGGGGCTTTTTGATGGGAAATCCAAAGCCCGTTTTACAAAGTTTCCCTTGTTTTTTTTTGCCTTTGGGACCCCGGATACCAATCTGCATTTTTAAAAGGGGGGGGAACGGGGCCCCAGAAAAACCGAAATTTCTGTGGGGAAGAATAATGTGAAGTGGTAACCATTGGTGGACCAAAGGAAAGTGCTGATGCCACCTTTGCAGATAAAGGGTTTAGTTTTGGGTTAAAAAACAGTTTGTCACACCCTTTTTTTTTAAAATTTGGCGCCCTTTTAAAGTCCCCTACAAGACCTTTTTCCTTAACCCTTCATCTGAAAAACAGAAAAAGCGGATTCTAGAGGCAAAGGGAATTTTGTGAGAAGCTAAATGGGAAAAGGGGAAAGCACCCTTAGGAGAAAGTTTTTCTTGAAATGGGCTTGGTTTCCTGGGCAATCACAAGGAGGGAAACTATGTACGCTCGATCGGGGACTCTGATAAGAATTTTGGGAAAAAAAAAGGGAAATGTAGGATTAGTGATGAGCAAAACAGTAAAATTTTTCGAGGGGGAAACCCGAACTTTGAGAAGTTTGGTTTGAAGTTTGATTTGGGAAAACTCAAAATTCGCCCCCATTAAAGTCAATGGGAAAAGTTTTTCAGGTTAATTTTTATCCTATACAGGGGAGGAGAAGCTGAAATTTAAACCACCCATAACAGTACCCCAAAAAACTTGGCGCATGACCCCTGGGCACCGACACATTGAAATGCGGTTTAAAAAATGATACGCTGTGCCCCCCTGCATAACCCCTAGAATTTCTTTGGTAGTTTTATGTAATGCGGCTTTTTCGAGGAACATTGTGCAGCGAGGAGCCAACATATTTTTAACTAGTTATGAAATGCACCAATCGAGGCCCATTAAATAAAATAATAATGATTTTGTTATGGGGCTCTTTGCGAAATTTGCGCCTCAATGGTGCTTTACATACATTTCCCAAATGATATGCTATTTTCCCCGGATTTGAAACCAATGCCCCTTTTTTTAGGCGCTTTATTTTTTATATGCAAGGTTTCCCTTTGGGGCCAGATTTTTGGGGAGGATTTTTCTTTCGGGACGCACTTTAACTGATTTAGGGCACCATGTTTTTATTGGTTTTTAACATGCCAAATTTCATGAAATTTTAAAAACATTAGTATAGAAGGCCCCTGATTTATAAACCCGCTTTAAAAGCTTTACGGGGGGTCAAAAATTCAGGCAAATTCTAGCGCTCAGGCGGGGAGTTCGGATCAGGGAAACCCACTTTAAAAGTGATCAAAACCTGTTCAAATGAATGCGCTCAGAAAATGCCATAGCAAAGGGCTAAAAATTATGTAGCTTTGCAAACAGTTTAGTGCACTCGCCCCCTCTCTTTGCCCCCTGAGATTGGGGGGGGGCCTTACAAAGCAAAAAAATTACAAATTTTCAGAAGGGAAAATTTTAAAATAGCGTTTTCGGGTGATGTAAACTCAAACCTTTTTGCTCGAAAGGGAACAGTAAAATTTTTGGGGTTCCCCCTAAAACTTCTAAAAAATCGGGGAAGTTCAAATCGAACGTAACTTTTTTTAAAGGGTTTTAAATCAAGGTTTTGGTAGGATGTCCCCTCAACTTTACTTTCCTTGATCACCCTTCCCCCAAATTTTCAAAAAAAAACGTGGGGGGTTTCTGAGAATATCAAGGGGGGCGTTTTTCTCAGGATATGGATGATAAACCCAAGGACAGTATAACGAGAAACATGAGGGGGGTTTTTTTTGGGGGGTTTGGTTCCTGAAAGGGGATTTGCATTTATGATCAAAAAATTCTAAAAAAATCAAATCCCCTTCAAAACCCCACTCTTGCTTATCTTGGTCAATTTTAAAACGCCTATAAAATGTTTTTGTAACCGTGTAAACAAACAGAAATGATGCCCCCTTTTTCGATTTTTTTTGCAAATATTTTTAAACTAAATTTTTTTTGTCCTGGTCACAAAAAGCAAAGTCAAAATAAAGGGTTTATTGCTTTCCTTAATTTTTTTTAGACAGGGGAAAAACGGGAAAACATATAAGTTGTGGGGGTTTTTTCAATTAAAGGGGTTGTCTAACTACAGGGAATTTTTTTTTTATGTTAAAGATCTTGCAAAAACAAGCACTTTGCGATTTTTATGTTTTTTAAAACCCATTTTTCCATACCTTTTTATTTTATCCCCTCCTGTAGGGGCCCTGCATTTAGCCAAATCTGGCCCACTAAAAAGCTACAAAACCTTTTTCAATCTCTCCTGATAGGCGGGCCAGCACTGGTTGCCATGGGCTACAGACCTGGCTTCTACTGAGCCTAATAGAACCCGGTAACATCCCCCTGAATTATAATGAAACCAAAAAAAACGGGGATGAGGTAAGATGAATCAATTTAGTGAAAAAACCCTTTTTAAAGGTTTATAGGAGGGTTTACATTTTAATTTTTTAAAAAAAAACACAAATTCCGATGAAAAATTTGACGGGAATTGCTTATTGGGTGGGGGACCTTGAATGTTTAAACGAAAATAATTGATTAACCAGTTTAAACTTTAAATTTTTTTCAAAAATATTTTCCCCAACCTTGTTCCAAACACAAAGTGGCAGAAATTTTTAAAGAGGTTTTCCCCTATATCCTAATTTCCCGGGTTTTTGCAGCGGCTTCTTCCCAACCACGGGTTTTTGGAGCCCGTGGGGCCAGGGAGGGAAGTCGCAATCCTTTTCCCCCTAATAAAACCAGCAATAAAGAAATGTGTAATAAGAGGGTCAGGGACAGGTTCCAGGGGTAAACCCTGTGGTCGCCCCTTTCTGAAGGGGTTTTGCTCCCTTTTTGGGGCCCCCACTGTGAGAAAATGAGTTTACAAGACATACGTTGGGGGGGGGACCGGTTTGAACTGTGGCATTCGAGATGCACATTGTTATGTATGTGCAAGAGCTTTAGGCAAGGTTATAAACATTTTATATTTACCCCTGGGAAAAAAATCTCTTTTTTTTTCATATAGTAAATAAGGGCCCGACAAAAGCCAAACTACCTTTTTGGGTTTAAAATTTGGGTGTAATTTTTTATTTTTTTTTGAAGGGAGGTTCATAACTATAGTGGCCAGAAGTCAGTAGTAAAATATAAAATGCACTACATCTGTTGCTTTTTTTCTATGTGGTGTTTTTTTTTTCAGTTTTTTTTTTTTTATACACTTAGGGCGAATTTTAAAAAACGGGGGTTTGCCCCAAATTTTTGGCTTTAAAAAAAAAGCTGTATTTAGACTTTTTCTTTAGATTTTAATGAACATTTCCACTCAAAAACTATGTGGGGAAAAAACCCAACCTGCCCCGAAATTTGTAATGCACCAAAAGTTTTGGGGTGCTCGGGGGGGGGTTGTCAAAACACATTCATAGAATTAGAAAACATTTTTGATTTTGGGAAACCCCCCAAAAATCTAAGTGCAGAACAGTTAGTTTTTGCCTGGGGCCGACTTTTTCATATTGGCTCTACATGGCCTGTATGTTGCCCTGCAGAAAAAAACAGCCGGGGACCAGGGGGTAAATTTGGTGCCTGAGCCAGACTTGCCCGTATTGGCTCTACATCCCCTTTTTATGTATGCCCTGCAAAAAGAAAAGACCGGGGTTAAAGGTGGTCCTTGAGCCAGACGGGTCGTTATTGGCTCTAAAATGGGGTCTGTTTGTTGACATGCAGAAGAACAGCCAGCCAGGGTAAAGGTGGTCCCGGGGGGGGGTCCCAGACTTGGGGTTATTGGCTCTTCATTTGCTGTATGTTTGCCCTGCGAAGAAAAACAGCCAAAACCAGGGTAAAGGTGGTGCCTTGAGCCAGTTTGTGGTTTTGGCTCTAAAACTGCCCTGTATGTATGACCCAGAAGAAAAAACAGCCAGACCGGGGTTTAAAGGGGTGCCTGAGCCGGGACTTGTGGTATTGGCTCTACACTCCCCTTATAGTATGACCTGCGGAAAAAACAGCCAGGACCAGGGAAAAGGTTGGTCCCTGAGCCAGACTTGGGGTTTTTGGGCTTTTACACTGTGCCTGTATGTTTAAACCTGCAGAAGAACCCCAGACCGGGGTTTTAAAGGGGGTTTCCCTGAGCCGACTTTTTGGTTTTGGCTCTCCCACGGGGCCCTATATGAAATGCCCTTGCAGAAAAACCAAGCCAGCCCAAGGGTAAAGGTGGTGCCTGACCCGGACTTGTGGTATTGCCCTCTACACTGCCCTGTATGTATGCCCTGCAGAAGAAAAAGCCGGACCGGGGAAAAGGGTTTGGTCCCCTGACCCGGGACTTTTTGGTTTTGGTTTTCAAAAACTGCCCTTTTATGTATTGCCCTGGGGAAAGAACCCCCGGGCCCGGGGTTTAAAGGGGGTTTTGCTGACCCCGGGACTTTTTTGGAAATTGGGGCTTTTACACTGCCTGTATGTATGCCCTTTTGCAGAAGAACAGCCAGATTGGGGGTAAAAGTGGTGCCTGCCCCCCGATTTTTTATATTGGATCTTAAAACCTGCCCTGTATGAAAGGGCCCTGCAGAAGAACGCCAGACCGGGGTTTAAAGGTGGGTGCCTGAGCCAGATTTTTTTTGGTATTGGCTCTACCTGTCCCTGTATGTATGCCCTTTGCAAAAAGAACAGCCGACCGGGAAAAGGGGTGGTGCCTGGCCAGCTTGTGGTTTTGGCTCTACACTGTCCCTGTATGTTTTGACCTGAAGAAAAACGGGCCAGACCAGGGAAAAGGGTTTGGGGGCCCGGCAAGACTTGGGGGTATTACCCTTTTACACTGATTTGTAGTTTGCCCTGAAGAAAAACACCCCCGGCCGGGGTTTAAAGGGGGGTCCCGAGCCAGACTTGTGGTATTAGCACTAGCTGCGCCGTTGTTTAAACCTGCGGAAGAAAAAGCCAGCCCGGGGGTAAAGGTGGTGCCTAAAGCCAGACTTTGTGGTATGGCCCCCCTACACTGCCCGTATTTTATAAACCTGCGAAAAAAACAAAAGGGATTAGGGTAAAAGTTGTTGCCGAGCCAGATTGCCCTTTTTGGGTTTTACACTGCCCTGTATGTAAGCCCTGCGGGAAAAAACCCCAGCCAAGGGTAAAAGGTGGTGCCTGACCAGACTTGTGGTATTGACTCTACCCCTGCTCCTTGAAAGGGACTTGGTAGTGGATTCCGGGGGGAAACCCCGGGCGGGGGGGGGCGATGAAGCAAAAGCCACCCCAAAGGGAAAGGAATCTAAGTACCCCCCGGTTTTCACCGGGCCCGGGGAAAGGGGAGGGACTTCCCGGGTGGGGGGCAAACCAGGTGCCCCCCCTGCGTGACTTGCCGGCGGGGGGCAGCAAAGGGGGCAGGGAGGTACAAAAAACTTTAACCCAAAAATCGTAGTGGTGGGCGGGCCCATTTATGGTCGGGGCAGGGGGGGCAAGGGTTCGGGGTTTCGGGACGGGGCGATAAGGTGGGGCGGGGCGGCAGAGGTTGGGGAGTGGAAAAAAACTTTAAAGAAAGGTTTCGGGTTAACACGGAAAAAGGTAAAAAGACTAACAGGAACGCTTTTTTCCAAAGGCACGGGGCCCCAACAAAGATCCAGGGGGGAATTGGAGTTGGACAAAACTTAAATGGGAGACAGCCCCCGGAAAATTAGCCGGGATTCCCGGCGCACTGCCCCTTTTAAAAATTTACAAATTGAACGAGCCCCGGCGCGCGCTAGGGGGGCGCAGGCGCACCCCGGCCAGCGGGGGAGGGAGCGAAAGGGGGGCCCCGGGTCAGGTGGGGAAAGAGGGCGGATGTACCCAGGGGGCAGGCCCAAGTGGGACCCGGGGGCCCTTGGGCCCCCCTTTCCCCCCGGGGGCCCTTGCCCGGGGGGACAGGGTTTTCAAAACCGCGGCCCTTTGGGGACCCGGAAAGCGGCGAAAACCCGTTACAGTACCCCCCCCCCTTAGCCTCCCCCCCTTTTAGGGCAAAAAAACCGGGAGGGGGGGGGGTTTAAAGGGATTCAGGATGTTCCCATTCGGGCCCCCCCCAGGATTTTTCCCCTGGGGCCGAAGCCCTTTCCCAAATTTAAGAGGAAGAAGCGCTTTCCCTTAAACCGTTTTTTAATCCCCAAGGGATGTCCTTTACCTCAAAGATGTCGGCGGACTTGGCTACAGGGGAAAGGGAAAGTTACATTCCTGAGAGAGAAAAGGTTTTCAGAAACCAGCGGCTTAAGGAGGGAAAACGGGAAGGGTTTTTGGACCCGGGAGGATGGGGGAGGGGAGAGTTTGGGACTTTTACCGGGTTTCAACTGCCAAAAAGAACCTTGAAGGGCCCGGGAGGAAACAAAGGGGCCCCAAATTTTGGATAGGAACCCTAGGCGCATTACCCTTGGGAGAGCCAAATTTGCCCCCTGGGAGGGAATTTTTGGGGGGGTCTTCTCTTTTATAGCCTGAGTCTTCAAAAGGGCAGGGCCCAAAATTTTTGGGAAACGTCCTCCCCTCCCCAGAGGGCCCCTTGATATCCCAAAACTTGGTCTTTGCCCAGCGGGCCCCTCCAAATTTTTGTGGGCAGGGGGAGGGGGGGGTGGGGAAAGGGGGCCCTTTTGGGACTACAAAGAATGGAGAGAGGGCCGGCTCCCCCCGGGAAACGCGAGGGTTTTGTACGAGAATGGGCCCCGGGGAAAGTACTGGGCCCCCATTTGCCTGCTTTCCAGATACAAAGTGGGTAGGTATTCCCCCCAAAAAATCTGGTTCCCCCCGTTTCCCACCTCCCCATTGGATTGGGGGTTTGTTATGCGGGGGGGGGACAAAAAGTCCATTTTGGACTTGCAGACGGGAGCTTAGGGCACGAAAAAATCGGGAAACAAATTGGACCCCGCGGTCGGAGCCCAATGTGTGAAGGGTAACCCTTTTGTGGGAAAAAACATGTCGGAAGAACTTGTTTGGCAAATTGTGGAGAAAGAACGGCGGGCCCCCGGGAAAAGGTACGATGTGGGACATTTTTGAGAACCGGCCCGGTTTAACCACCCAGATGCCCCAATTCCCAGGGGAGGCCGGAAGTTCAGTGATAAAAATCCATGGCTATGTGCGTCGGGGAAAATCTCGGCCCGGGGCGGGATGCAGGAGAGGGCCCCGGCCTCTGGCGTGGGCCCTTTTTTTCCGAGCACATGTGAAAAAGGGCGAGCGTGAAGTATTTGAAACCTGTCCCCGGGGGTAGGCCCCCAAAGTGGGTGGCCGTGAGATAAAAGGGTGGGGTTTTCCCGTGTCCGGAATGACCACCCCAAGAGGGAGTATGGCCCATTCAACCTTTTCCGGATTTCCCCGGGCGGAAACAAAGGGTTTGCCGTAGGGACGTTCTGGAGATCTGCGGGAGCCACGTGAACCCAAAAAACCCGTTCGGGGGGAAATTATGTTTTTGTGAAAAGGGTTCTTCCCCGGGCCCACGTCCGAGGCACGGGAGGGGGGCGGTTTTGGCCTTGATGTTTTTTTTTTTGCAGGTCGGAAATGTATGTGAAAGCGAAACGTGAGGGAAAGGAAAAAAGAGACCATCGGGCTTGGCGAGGATTCAAAAAGCTTGGGGCCCTCTGTAGTTTCTGTAATTCTTTTTGGGGCCGGTTAAAAATTTTCGATAGGATGGCGAGCCCCCCCCCAGCAGATGTCGCCACTCCTCCAGGGCTAAATTGATGGCCAAAAGTTCCGGGTCCCCCAAAGGGATATTTTCCCCTCCGCCGGCGGAAAAGGGCTTAGAGAAGAAACCCCCTTTTGAGAATCTTGCCCTTGGGGGCCTTTTTTGTGTGGGGGAAATGCCCCGCCCCAAAGAAGAAGAAACCCCCTCCAAAGGGAAAAAACCTTTTCGGGGAAACAGGCGGACCAGAAAAGGTGCAGTGGAAAATGGAAATTTTCAGACCAAAAAACGTTCTCAGCCTCAGGGGACCGCATTCGGGTTCGCCCTTTTCCTAGTGAGGGCCACGAAGGAGCCACCAAAGGGGGGCAAGTGGGGAATTTAAAAAAAGGCGGTTTAAAAATTCCGGGGAAGCCCAGGATGGCTGGGGTGGGCCCCCAAGGGCCCCACAGGGCGAGGCCCTTGCAGTACCGCAGAGATTTTTTTGCTGGGGGCCATCTTCAGGCCCCTTGGGGTGAGGGGATTTTAACCCCAGGAAGGGTGGCTGGGTTTATGGAATGAAAAATTTCCCCGCTTGGCGTAAAAGACGATTGGGTGCGTAGACCCTCGCAGAACCTGGCGCAAATTTGGGGTTCGGGTGGTTGAAAATTTGGGGGAGAAAATTAGGATGTCATCCAAAATAAAAACTACAAAAACAGGGGGTACAGGAGATCCCGGAAGAAAATTTTTCAAAAATTTTTTTGAAAACACGGAAAGGGGCGTTTGCAGAGCCCCAAAAAGGAAATTAAAAGATATTCAAAAAAGTCCAAACCGGGGGGATTAAACGCCCCTTTTCCCCTCGTCCCCTCCCGGGAAATTTTTTTGGGTTGTAGGGCCTCGCAGGTTTCCCAATTTTGGGAAAAAACCCTTTTGCCCCCTTTAGGCGGGGCAAAAAAGTTCTGCGATCAGCGGGAGAGGATTTGCGGGTTTTTTTAAAGGTGAAATTTTTTTGGGGTCCCCGGGGGTTTTCAAAACACGGATTGGGGGGAACCATCCTTTTTCTGTACGAAGAAAAAACCCCGGGTTTCCCGGGTGGGGGATGAGGACTTTCGGTGGAAAAAACCCTTTTTGAAGTTCTTTTGTATGTAGGCCCACATGGCCTGGGGTCCCGGTACAGAAAGCCGGGTTTGGGCCCTTCCCCGGGGGGGGAATGGTTCCTGGGAAGAGGCAATGGGGGGAGTTGGTTTTAAAGGCCCCATGTGGGGGGCGGTATCGGCCCCCCTTCTCGGGGGGAATACGTCCCCAAAAGTTTGGTATCAGCTGGTTTGACCCGGCAGGAGCTCGGCTAGGGGTGCGGAGAGTGGTAGGCCCCCGGGCGTGGGACCTCCAAGCCCGAAGGTTCTGGCAAACGGTCCCCCAAAGCAGGACCTCAAACCGTCTTCCCAAACCCGCGTAGGGGCGTGACCCTTGCAGGAGGGAAAACCCCCAAAAGGATCGCCCAGGGGAAAAAGGGACAGGGGGTGGAACCTGATTTCTCCTTATGTTGGGGCCCCCAAAAAAAAGGGCACTGGCCGGTTTTATATGGATGGATCAGTGAGGGGCTCCCCACTAAAACCCAGGAAAATCAGCAAAGGTTTTTCCAGGGAATACAGGCACGCCGGGGGGGACCGGGATACCGAGAGGCAAGGGGTAAAGTTCCCCGGGAGGGGCCCCCAGTCCAGGAAGGCGAAAATCCGGAACCCAAAAAGGAAAACCGCGTCAGTTTTTCCCTCCCCTGGGGTTTATCCCAAAAGTGGAGGGGGGGGGGAAAAGCACCCAGAGCCCCCTCTTCCCCCGGCACCCCAGGGGAGGGGCATTTCCCGGGGGGCTGGGATTTAAACAAACCCTTTTTTGGCGGTCCCCCTGCCCTTTTAGTGAAACCCGATATCGGGGCGGAGTGGCAAGGAGAATTAGTTCGTTCAGGGGGGGGGGTCTCTTTCTGCCAAAGCGTCTTTTTCCCTGCAGGGGCAGGGGCCCTTTTTGAAGATGGGGCAGGGGGGCAGCATCGTTTCCCCGGGAGCTCCCGAAGCCCGGATACCCGGGAAATTTAACCGAAAAGTCCCCCCAAAGAGGACTCGCCCCGGGGCGAAGGCCCCAAAAGGGCCCGGGGCTCAGCCAAGGGGGGAAGCCCGGCGGCTCCTCAAAAACGGTGCGGAATTCCCGGAGGGAAAATCTGTAGGTCCGCAGTTTACAGGGGTCGTTCCTGTCCCCGGGGGGGGGTTGCCCCAAACAAGGGGTTTCCCGGGGAAAATAGGTCACCACGGGGGGCCACTTTAGACCCTTTTCCGAAGGAAAAAAAAGGGCCCAAACAGCTCCCCGTGCTTTGGGCCCCCTGCGTAAAAAGAAAAACCCCGGGAGAGGGGGGGTCCCGGAAAACTGGGGGGGTAGAGGGGGGCCCAAGCTTGGGTCCCAAAGGTGGCCAAAGGAACTGCAGTTTTTGATGGAGCCACGACGGAGGGGGGGTTGGCCGGGGGGGTGCTAAGACTGAAGCATCTGGGGGGAGAGCTGGCCAAAATGCTGACCTTGGTTTTTGCGGGTTTGTTGCGTTTGCTGGGCAACAACCGTCGGAATTTAAAAGAGATGCTTGGGAGGGGACCTTGGCGGGATCCTGGGGTGGATTTACTGTAACGGACTTGGTATGGATCCACAGGCCACCGCAGGGGATGATTGCTAAACACGCCAGGGGAAAAAATTTTAAGTAGCCCCCCGGGTTTTTACCAAAAAGCCCGCCGCCCCAAAACGGGATGGACTTGTGGGGTTTAGGGGTACCAGGTCGTCCCCCCTGACGTGACTTGCCTGCGGCGGCAGCCGAGGTGCGGGGGGTACAAAAAAAAGTAATCCAAGAATGTAGTGGTGGGCCCCCCCCCCCCCCCCCCCCCCCGG
This sequence comes from Phyllomedusa bahiana, assembly GCA_025379985.1. Classification (NCBI taxonomy): domain Eukaryota; kingdom Metazoa; phylum Chordata; class Amphibia; order Anura; family Hylidae; genus Phyllomedusa; species Phyllomedusa bahiana. The sequence continues at coordinate 148,633 of JAODAL010000780.1, forward strand.
GGGAAGTATGGTTTAGGGCAAGGGGGGCAAAGGTTGTGGTCGAGGGGAAAGGGATAAGGGCAGGGCAGGCGGCGAGGTTGGGTCGAGAAAAAAAGTTTGCAAAGGGCCCGGTACACGGGAAGGCTTTAAAAGACTTTAAAAGGAACGCCCTTTTCAAAGGAAAGGGGCAAAAAAGATCCAGGGGGAAGTGACTTTTTGGGCCCCTTAAAATTAAATAGAGACAGCGCCCCCGGGAATTAGCCAATTACCGGGGAATGTCCCTTTTTTAAAATTTTTTTTAACGAGCGGCGCGCGCGCGCTAGGGGGCGGGGAGGCCAAATCGGCCAGCAGGGGGGGCGCGGGGGCGAACGGGGACGCCCGGTTTAGGTGAGGAGGGGCGGGATGCCCGCCCCGGGCCGGAGGGAGTGGGACCCCGGCGGCACCCCTCCCCCCCCGGGACCAGCCGCGGGGGACACGGGTGCGACCCCGGTTTCCCTGGACCGGAAACCCCGGGGGCAACCCTTTTCATCTGTATGTATGACCCGCAGAAGGAAAAAGCCAGACCCGGGTGAAAGGGGGTGCCTTTAAACAGACTTGTCGTATTTGGCTCTACACTGCCCCGTATGTATGACCTTTCAGTAGAACAGACCCGGGTAAAGGTGGTGCCTGAGCCAGACTTGTTGTACTGGCTCTACACTGTGTCTGTATGTATGACATGCAGAAGAACAGCCAGACCAGGGTAAAGGTGGTGCCTGAGCCAGACTTGTGGTATTGGCTCTACACTGCCCTATATGTCTGACCTGCAGAAGAACAGCCAGACAGGGTAAAGGTGCTGCCTGAGCCAGGCTTGTGGTATTGGCTCTACACTGCCCTGTATGTATGACCTGCAGAAGAACAGCCAGACCAGGGTAAAGGTGGTGCCTGAGCCAGACTTGTGGTATTGGCTCTACACTGCCCTATATGTATGACCTGTGGAAGAACAGCCAGACCAGGGTAAAGGTGGTGCCTGAGCCAGACTTGTGGTATTGGCTCTACACTGTGCCTGTATGTATGACATGCAGAAGAACAGCCAGACCAGGGTAAAGGTGGTGCCTGAGCCAGACTTGTGGTATTGGCTCTACACTGCCCTATATGTTATGACCTGCAGAAGAACAGCCAGACCAGTGGTAAAGGTGGTGCCTGAGCCAGACTTGTGGTATTGTCTCTACACTGCCCTGTATGTATGACCTGCAGAAGAACAGCCAGACCAGGGTAAAGGTGGTGCCTGAGCCAGACTTGTGGTATTGGCTCTACACTGCCCTAGATGTATGACCTGTGGAAGAACAGCCAGACCAGGGTACAGGTGGTGCCTGAGCCAGACTTGTGGTATTGGCTCTACACTGCCCTGTATGTATGACCTGCAGAAGAACAGCCAGATTAGGGTAAAAGTGGTGCCTGAGCCAGACTTGTCATATTGGCTCTACACTGCCCTGTATGTAAGACCTGCAGAAGAACAGCCAGACCAGGGTAAAGGTGGTGCCTTAGCAGACTTTGTGGTATTGCTCTACACTGTGCCTGTATGTATGACCTGCAGAAGAACAGCCAGACCAGGGTAAAGGTGGTGCCTGAGCCAGACTTGTGGTATTGGCTCTACACTGTGCCTGTATGTATGACCTGCAGAAGAACAGCCAGACCAGGGTAAAGGTGGTGCCTGAGCAAGACTTGTGGTATTAGCACTACACTGCATCTGTATGTATGACCTGCAGAAGAACAGCCAGACCAGGGTAAAGGTGGTGCCTGAGCCAGACTTGTGGTATTAGCACTAAACTGTGCCTGTATGTATGACCTGCGGAAGAACAGCCAGACCAGGGTAAAGGTGGTGCCTGAGCCAGACTGGTGGTATTGGCCTACACTGCCCTGTATGTATGACCTGCAGAAGAACAGACAGACTAGGGTAAAAGTGGTGCCTGAGCCAGACTTGTCATATTGGCTCTACACTGCCCTGTATGTAAGACCTGCAGAAGAACAGCCAGACCAGGGTAAAGGTGGTGCCAGAGCCAGACTTGTGGTATTCGCTCTATACTGCGCCTGTATGTATGACCTGCAGAAGAACAGCCAGACCAGGGTAAAGGTGGTGCCTGAGCCAGACTTGTGGTATTGGCTCTACACTGCGCCTGTATGTATGACCTGCAGAAGAACAGCGAAACCAGGGTAAAGGTGGTGCCTGAGCCAGACTTGTGGTATTGGCTCTACACTGCCCTGTATGTATGACCTGCAGAAGAACAGCCAGACCAGGGTAAAGGTGGTGCCTGAGCCAGACTTGTAGTATTGGCTCTACACTGCACATGTATGTATGACCTGCAGAAGAACAGGTTCATACATTCTGCCGCATTCTACACTGCCTTAAAGCTATTTAGAACTGACCTGTCAGTGCCAGGATTCATACATGTTGCCCTATGCTTGTGCATTTTTTTTAGTTTGACAGTGACAGTTTTTCTTAAAGGGGTTGTCTCATCTCAAAGTTTCATAGGATGCATGAATGAAATATTGCTTCTTTACTCTGTCACTTCCTGGTCAAGCTGTCTGTAATTAGCATATGAGCTCCATGTATTCAGACTTCTCTGTTTATTATGTTTATTAGTCTAGATTAGCTAAATTACCTTCTACCAAAACAGGAAAAGCTTCTGAGCTAATGTAAACAGTAGAGTAATTACTGTCTTTTGTCTGAAGGATCAGATAACACACAAGCTGTAACACTGCAGGCCACAACCTGTGTGATGATGTCACTCCCTGCTATCAGATAGAACAAACAGCAGGGGATAAAGAGTATACAGGTCGGTCACTTGGAAAACCTGAGAGCCCTCAGAAGGTGATAAAATCATTTGTAGCTCCTTAACAAAAAAAGATGAACAAAGCAATATATTTGGAAACCGTCTTCATTTAGTGTTCCCTAAATTAGGAAAGCGATTCTTTGTAGTGAGACAACCCTTTTAAAACAGAATGCTCAAGATTAGGTCATTTTTCAAGCAGTTTGTGAGTTTGTGTTGTTTCTCCCTGTAGACCTACATTGATTTATCTGCTGCAAAAAAGTATGTGTAATGTGTGTTGTGTTGCATGTTTAAATAATAATTTGTGATGGGAAAAAAGGCACCACAAAAAAACCCTAGCAAAACACATGTACCTAAACACATTGGGCCTCATTTATCAAAACTGTCCAACAGTAAGACTGTCCGTGTTGCCCATAGCTACCAATCAGAGCTCATAACAACCAATCAGAGCTCATAACTAGGGATGAGCGATTATAATCGACAAAGTTGAAATTGGCACGATTTTTAGGCTGATTGGAAATTTCCGATCACGCAATATTTTAGGTGACAATCTGCAGATAATATATTACTATCGCGCCATTTCCGGCGCTTCTTGTCATTTTGGCGGCCAGCAAATCAGCCTAGAGCATAGAGCAGGGTGAGCTGGGTGTGCGACGTCATGACTGTGATGTGTATGGTTGTCATTGGCTGGAAAAGTCACATGACCTCGTTTTGCATAGACCAGCGTTTCCTGTTCAGTATCAGTGTTTCAGTGTCTCTCACTGGAGCAAGACGTGTGCTAGATCTCTCTCAATACAGCTCAGCTCAGAGACACAGTTCTTCTCTTTATTCATACAGACAACTATGCTTTTAGCTGTGAACATTAGCATATAGGTAGATTAGAGAATTCCAGTTCTTATTTAGTTAGACACAGACTTTTAAAGAAGCATCTAGCGCTGTCCAGCCACGGTGGGGAGAGGGGGCGGACGGACAGACAGACAGCCTTTGGAAAGGAGGGTGTATATTGTAAAGCCCAGACTCTGCTTTGAACCTGCATTGAAATGGCATTTTCTTTACCACTTTTTGGCCAGCACACCTCGCACCTGAGGTGAAATTGTACCTTTTATTTTATGTGTCCTAGTTTTTTTCAAATAGCCACCTTGTACTTAAATTTGGATACAGAAATTTTGTAGTAACTGTTGGTGTATTTAATTGGTGCATAAACTACCTTTTATTATCCGTATAACTCTTAAATGGCTGTATTGCATTTTGGTGCGCCCCAGTTTTGTTCAAAGACCCACCTTGTAATTAAATTTTTTGGATAACAGAAATTTTTTTAGTAAAACTGTTGTGTGTATTTTCATTGGTGCAAAACCACCTTTTTTTATCCGTATAACTTTTAAATAGCTGTATTGCACTTTGGTGCGGCCCAGTTTTGTTCAAAAAGCCACCTTGTACTTACATTTGAATACAGAAATTTTGTGGTAACTGCTGTTGTATTTCATTGGCGCAAAACCCACCTTTTCTTACCCGTTTAACATTAAATAACTGTATTGCCCTTTGGTAGGGCCCCAGTTTTTTTAAAAATAGCCACCTTGCACTTAAATTTTTATACAGAAATTTTCTAGAAAACTGTTGGTGTATTTAATTGGTGCAAAATCCACCTTTTCTTATCCCTATAACTTTTAAATAGCTGTATTTCACTTTGGTGCGGCCCAGTTTTGTTCAAAGAGCCACCTTGTACTTACATTTTTATACAGAAATTTTCTAGTAACCGTTCTCATTTGTCATTGCTGCAAACAATGCAATTTCTCATCTGTGTAACTTTTGAATAGTTTTATAGTGCTCGGTGAATCTCAGTTGGTGCGATAGCGCACTTGTATGATAGTTTGTTGAAAAATATCAATTCCTAGGTCCTAATGGGAATCGTAAAATTCCCCCTGGAACTGAAGGAAGAACCAACTGTTGATTTTGTCTTACGGTTCTTCCCAAACCAGACCGCATTTTCACAGGTATTCGCTAGAAAACAATTTGTTTCTATTCCTAGTTGGCTGTTGGGAAATTAGAGGGATTTAAGAATTAGCTGGGGATTTTGCCGTCTTTTCAATAAGAGACTGTCAAATACTTTTCCCAATACCTTTTTAAATTTTTATCTTTCTGTACATGGAGCGAAATGCAGGTAGTAAGCGAGCAAAGAGGGGTGTAGGACATGGAGGTAGAGGTACGAGAGAAGGTGCTCCTTCCAGTGCTGGCAACAGCACGCAAGCCAGCAGATCGTCGGGTGCAGGACCGTCAGGCCTGTCATTGCTGGGTGGGTTTCCCTCGGGAATCTCAAGTAACGAACATTTTCCCCAATCTGTTCTTCGTGGTTAAATGCAACCTGCATCCAGCAGTCTTACCTCCTCATCATCCCAGTCACGGCCACAAATGTTGTCGTCATCATCATCGTCAGCATCCGTCCAACATGAAGCGAAGGCAGCCCAAATTCAACTCGTGTACCCACCACTGTGGATAATCCATTTTCTTAAGACCTCTTTGATGACAAAATGCGGTTGGGGTCAAAAGGCATTTCAAAAGATCAAGAGGCCAAAGAGGATTATTTTGTCTGTTCTGACGCACAATCGCTGATACCATCAGAGGAGGAGAAGGAAGCCGGTCAATCGGCAAGAATCCCGGGCGGTCGGCAACGTCTTGCAGTGCTTGTAGCCCGCAGCTCCAGGATGCAGAATGTCAGGACGAGGAAGTCACCTGTGTTGATGACGATGATGATGACGACATTGCGGATCCAACGTGGTCTTTTCGCAGAATTTGCTTGCGAGCGCTTCATCACTGGACGAGGAGGAAGACGATGGGGGAGTGTCAGTAACCGGTTTCCCGCCTCAAATAAGGGAGAGGGCCGGTCCGCAAAGTCCGCTGAATTATTCCCCGCCACCGATCAGCAGAAACACCGCTCCTGCTTTTTCGCCGTCGAAAAGGTCCAGGACCTTCAAGCCTGGGCTTTTCGAGCAAGCCTCTGATTCACCCATCGATGTCATATGCCACTTTTGCCGTAAACGCATCAGAAAAGGGAAGAATCTTAGGTGTTTAACCACCACCAACATGTCTAGTCACATGCAGCGAATGCATGAGTTGAAATGGAGGGAACACATGGCGAAAAAAGGCCACACCGATCCCGGGCTTTCATACCACTGTCACACCCTCTGTCTCCGCCTTCTCCTCCTCCGTCAGGACCAAGCGTTCCTCAGCTGCCCATGTCTCTCAGAGTCATAATCAAGGATCAGCCAGTCTCCACTTTCGCCCGAGTACCACCAGCACCACCAGAGAACCATCCTACCCCCTCTCCTTTCCGCCAGTTTGACCTGTACGCCATACAGCGGCCAGTCTAGCAGCCAAAACCCTTTTGTTTTACCAGGTTTGGGAGCAGAAGAAACACTTTAACCCAAACCATCCCCAAAGCCAAAAGCCTCCCAAAGTTGGCATTGCCAGGCTTTTGGCTTTGAAATGTTGCCTTTCCATCTGGTGGACACAGATGGGTTCCGCCACGTCATGGCCCTTGCCAGATGCCGAGCAGGCATTTCTTTTCCAGAAAAGCTGTCCCTGCCCTGGCCAGCCACATGTCATCTAAAATTTCATGCGTGTTGTCTGCATCTGTGTCCGGCAAAGTCCATCTGACCACCGATACATGGACTCGTAAGCATGGCCAAGGCCGTTATATTTCTGTGACTCCTTTTTCCGGTGCTTTTTAATCTGTGGGTCAGACAGGTTTAAGGGTCATGCTGCGGTCCAGGACAGGCATAGTCAATGTCCAGTTTTAACTAAAATGTGGTTGAAAGACTCCTTTTTCCGGCACTTTTTAATCTGTGGGTCATGTAGATTTAAGGGTCATGCTGTGTTCCAGGACAGGGATAGTAAATGCCCAGTTCAAGTAAAATGATGGTTCAAATAATACTGCCTTCTGGCACTTTTTAATTTGTGGGTGATGCAGGTTTAAGGGTCATGCTGTGGTACAAGACAGGGATAGTGAATGGTCTGTGACTTTTTTCTGTGGCTTTTATAACCTAATTGTTTTGTCTAAGATGTAGCACAGTCTGGATTGACTTTTGACAATTTCTATGGGATTTGTACCTAAGGCCCCACAGAAATATTTTTTTAGGTCTAAGGTCTGTATGTGCAGCAGATTTGTTGCAAATTTCTGCGACTCTCCCATTCATCTAGGGAGTGCAAAAATACATGTACTTGTTGAAGCTCAGACTGGCCCACAGGGGTGCATGGATAACCCCCAGTGGTCCCTCGTGCTTTGCAAGGCCTGAGGCAACTTTTCCGAGCGTAAAGCAGAGAAAGAGACAAAAAGCAAAAGTAACGTGTAGTATGTGCAGTCATGTACAACAGATGTAGGGTGGGCCTCTAAATTCAACTCCAATGGTGTGCCCCCAGATACAACTCCAATAGGGTGCTCCCAGATACAACTCCAATGGTGTGCCCCAGATTGAACTCCAATGGTGTGCCCCCAGATTCAACTCCAATGTTGTGCCCCCAGATTCAACTCCAATTATGTGCCCCCAGATTCAACTCCAGTTATGTGCCCCCAGATTCAACTCCACTGGTTTGCCCCCAGATTCACCATTCACTGGTTGGTCCCAAGTATCAACCCCACTGGTAGAAACCTGACACTCTAGTTTGACACTGTACTTGCTTCTAAAACAACCCCATTCAGATGAATTGAACTTCTTTTCAGTTGGAGCAGATCTGTAACGTGTGAACATACCCTTGTCTGAAAATTATATTATCCCTGGTCCTATGTTTCCTTTTATCTCTGTACTTCACTTTAGCTTATACACCAAGTGTGACATAAAGGGCCACACGTATGAAACTTGTCGCCTACATGCCAGTTCTAAATCAATACAGAGGAGTGTAGAATGCGACAGTATGTATGAACCTTTCGTATATGGGTTCATAAGTCTGGTGTGTGCTATGCCTTGCACAGCATAGCATATCTTTGGCGCATTGCATAGCATACAGTATTTTTGGCACATTTGCCGTGTCTGGTGCAAATTTTGCCATACAACTGTTCAGACATTTATAGAACAGTTTTTTGCCGCAAGATACACCACAAAATGCCGCAACCCCGTTCATACCCCATTCTTAAAGTGGCATGTATGAAACTTGGTGCTGACATGGCAGTTCTAAATTGATATAGAGCAATGTAAAATGCGACAGTATGTATGAAAGAGTGTTATGCACCAAACTTTGTCTCACCCATGGTATGGATTTGTATGACACTGTGGCGCCAAACTTTGGCGCATTTTTGGCACATTTAAAAGTTATGTGTTTACTGCAGGCTGCGCCAAGCTTTGGCGTTCAACTGGTCATACATCTGTCAGACAGGGCTATCACAGTTTTTTGGCTCAAAGTACTCCAGAAAACTGGAGCAGCCCCTTCATACATGTCTGCAAGGACAGTCTCCCATCTTGCAGTTTTGGAAAAACCCTACTTAAAGCGCATCCATTTTTCCAAGCTTTTTTTTTTGCATTTTGTAGTTGGGAGTCAATAGGCAAAAAAAAACTTACTACAGATGCTGCTGCTTTCTTTGTATTATTTTTTTCACTTTTTTCAGGCAATTTGTAGCATTTCTCTCTCCATAGGCCTTATTGTCTTGTTTTTGTTCTGCACCAAAAAGAAAAAAGGCATGTGTGCATAGTTGTTAGGGTATGTTCACATGGCTTATTTTGCCGCGTATTGCGGCGCGCATTTCACCGAGATGCGAGATGCACGCCACAATTATGGTAATCCATAGCTCTCATAGAGAATTATGGATTACGCCTTGTCCCCCTGAGACGTAAGTACGCGTGGGAAAATAAGTGACATGTCATTTATTTGCACTGATTACGCGCCGCAAGTAAAGCATGTCAACGGGATCGGTGGGCTGATCAGCGCGACTCTGAAAACACCCGCCGTATTGCGGCGCATACTGTAAACGCCGCAATTACACTGTGTAAACATACCCTTAGGGTTTTTGCATTTTTTTAGTGTTTTTCCAAAATCACATCATGGATCCCATAGTTTGTGATGGTGAAAAAAGTACCAGAAAAAAGTATGAACAAATTGCATGTACCAATACACATTTTTCTGCAAAAAAATTCTACAAAGACTGCATGAAAAAATGTAAGAAGCCTGAAACAAAGTATGCAAATTTTGAAGCTTTTTTTGGCCAAAAAAATGCAGTGCAAAATATAAGTGTGATTGGGCCCATACTTTGTTTAACTAGATGCTGACTGTCCATTGACTTTAACCCGTTGCTGACAGAGACCCATTTTTGAAATCTGACATTTGACACTTTATGTGAGAACAACTTTTTGACACTTTTACCTATCCATGTGACTCAGAGAAAGTTTTCTCATGACACATTGGGCCACATGTACGAAAACTGTCTAGGTCTAAAACTCTACTTGTTGCCCATAGCAACCAATCAGAGTGCCCCTTTCATTTCATATAGTGCTCTGGACAAATGAGAGGGGAGCTCTGATTGGTTGATATGGGCAACAAGTAGAGTTTTAGACCTAGACAGTTTTCATACATGTGGCCCATTGTGCTTTAAGTTAGTAAGAGATTTTGGTCCCAAAAAATATTTGTTAATTGTGAAAAATATCAAAATATTGTGAAAATTTGCCATTTTCAAACTTCAAAAATGTCTGCATATAAGACAGATTTAGTTATTCCCCTCAAAATAGTCTATAACCAGCATCTACCATATGTCTACCCTAGGGAGACATAATTGTTTTAATTAATTTTTATTTTTTTTATGATACAAGGGGGCTTAGAAATTTAGTAGTAATTTTTTAAATTTTTATGAAAATTTGCAATATACATTTTTTTAGGAGCCAGTCCATTTCTGACATGGCTTTGAGGGGCCTGTATGTTAGATACCCCCATAAATGACTTCATCTAAGAAACTATACCCCTTAAAGTTTTCAAAACAGCATTTTGGAAGTTTATTAACCAATTAGGTGTTTCACAGAAATTAAAGCTAATTTCAAAATTTAACTTTTTTTGCAGATCTTCAATTTCTATTGAGTATTCACTGGATCAAGGTATATGTGATCAGGGAAATGCAACTTAATATCAATTCTACCGTTTTTAGTTATATCCCATATGTGCGATATTTGCGATATTTGGTTCAACCACAAGTCTCAGAATAGGAGGAGCACCTATGACTTTTGGATCTTATTTTCATTACAATTTTCTTTAGGTGCCCTTACAGGCTTGTGGACTCCCTAAGGTGCTAAAAATTAGCAAACACCCCTAAAAAGACCTCATATGGGAAACTACACCCCTACATAAGGAATATATCCATGGTCGGGCATTTGCCCGGCGGGCCGCTGGGGTCCGGGCCGCAGCGCCGGCTTGGAGTGCCCAACGAGGGGGCTGGTGTTTCCCCCCCGTCGGGCCCCGAGTGCCGCCTGGCGCACATAATGGCGCCGCAACGGTCGCATCTGCGACTGGACCCTTGTGCCAGACCCAGCCATGCAGCTATCACGGCCGCCGCCTGTACCGCGCGGTGCAAGCAGTGGCCGAGGCTGAACAGATGGGATCTTTTCAGCTCCCAGGAGGCCTCGCAGCACGCGCGCGATGTAATGATGTCATCGCGTGCGTGCTCCGCGGCCCCACTGGGGTGAGAGCGGGTGCTCCAGACGGACGGGGGGGGGAAACCAGGGGTAAGATTTTATTTTTTTTTAACTACTTATGGCCCTGCTGGCTATATACGCCCCTGCCGGGCTTATATGTCCTGCCTACCTCTAATGGCCCTGTCTGGCTATATACGCCCCGCCTCCCTCTAAGGGCCCTGCCGGGCTATATACTCCCCCTGCCTACTTTAAGTGGGCTGCCGGCTATATATTTCCCCTGCCACCTCTTATGGCCCTGCCTGGCTATTCTCCCCCCTGTCTACCAAAGGGCCCGCCGGGCTATATACTGCCCCATCACCTCTTAGTGGCCCTGCCGGCTTATACTGCCCCGGCCTCCCTCTAAGGGCCCGCCGGGCAAATTTACTGCCCCTCCTCCTAAGTGGCCCCTCCTGGCATAACTGCCCCGCCTCCTCTAAGTGGCTCGCCGGGCTATATTACTGCCCCTGCCTACCCTGGGTGGCCCTGACTGGCTATATACGCCCCTGCCTCCTTTTTGGGGCCCCCCCTGGCTTTACGCCCTCCCTCCTCTAATGGCCCTGCCTGGCTAAAAATACTCCCCCTCCTAGCATAAGGGGGCCCTGCCTGCCTATTTCGCCCTGCCTGCCATTACTGCCCTGCTCTATATACTGCCCTCCCTGGCATATACTAACCTCCCCCTAAAAGTGGCCCTCCCGGGCAATAACCCCCCTCCTGCCAATACGTGCCCTGCCTGGCTAATACTCCCCCTCCTGCCTATAACTGCCCCTGCCTCCTATAATGGCCCCTGTCTGGCTAATACTGCCCCTTGCCTACCTTAAGTGGCCCTGCCGGCTTATACCCCCCTGCCTACTTCTAAGGGCGCTCCCCTGGCTATATACCCCCTCCACCTCTTGTGCCCGCCGGGCTTATCCCCCCCGTTACCTATAATGGCCGCGGGCATTACTCCCCCATCTTCTCTTAGGGCCCTCCCTGGCTATTTCTCCCCCTCCCCTACCTCTAATGGCCCTGCCTCTTATACTCCCCCCCCTCCTCTAAGGGGCCCCTGCCTGGTTTTATATCCCCTGCCTACCTTAATTGGCTCTGCCTGGCTTATACTGCCCCCTCCCTACCTCTAGGGGCCCTGACTGCTATATACTCCCCTCCAAACCTCTTATGGCCCTCCCCGGTAAACTCCCCCTGCCTACCTTAAGGGGCCCCGCCTGGCTATATACTCCCCTGCCCTAGCTATAAGGGGCCCTCCCCTGCCTATAACTGGCCCCTCCCTCCTATTAAATCCCCTGCCTCCCATATACTGCCCCTCCTACCTATAAGTGGCCCTCCGGTTAAAACTAACCTGCCTACCTAAAAGTGGCCCTGCCTTATATATACCCCTGCCGCCTATCGGGGCCCTGCCGGGGCTAATATGCCCCTCCCTGTATAATGCCCCGCCTACCTAAAATGGCCCGCCTGCCAAATTTTAAACCCCGCCTCCTATAAGGGCCCCTGCCGGGCTATATACTCCCCCCGCCTCCTAAAAGTGGCCCCCCTGTTGGCTTTATATACCCCTGCCAACCCATAAGTGGCCCTGCCTGGCTATTACGGGCCCTCCCTTTCCTATATACTGGCCCTGCTACCTACTTTTGGCCCCATCCTGGTACATACGGCCATGCTTTACTGCCCCTGCCCCCTAATCTCAAATATACCCTAACTCTAATTTACGGCCCTACCTGGCTAATTACTGGGGGCACCCTAGCTCCCCTGGCGATTACGGGGCAGCCCCGCTACCGGCTAGTTCTGGGGCAGCCCCAAAACCTGGCAGTTACGGGGGGGCAGCCCCAGCACCGGCTATTACTGGGAGCACCCCTTTTCTACCTGGCTATTTTACAGGGGGTAGCCCTTCTACCTACCAAATTAATGAAGGGAAAGGCCCTGTTTACCTACAAGGGGGGAAACCTTTCATCCCAAATTATCACATTTTTTAATTTCTTTTTTTAGGGTCTAGCATACGCTGTTTGGGGATTGATGGGAAAATGCGGAAGGGGAAGGAGCCTAAACTATTTTGGAAATTCTAAGGGAGAAGACGGGGAAAGAAGCCCATTGCATGTGTACCAGACAGAAAAAAAATGGAAGGGGAACAACTCATGGGGAAGACACATGGAGGTTTGGGTCAAGGGAGAAGAAAAGGAGAAGACAATTCCCATCAGAGATGACGTCTCCTGGGGTCCCTCTGTCAGGGGTAATTTTATTTCTTTTAAATCAGTGCTGTATTAGTGAGGGGTGACCTCCACCTGGTTATCTAAATTGGGCGGGGTTAAAGGGTTATGTTGGTGCTTTATAGACAGTGTAGGCTTGTCCCCGGATTGTAAAGAAGTCCACCTGACCCTTTTGTGAGGGGTTTCACTGCACCACTTTTCTTTCTTGTTGGTTTTTGGGGGGTTTTACGACGGTTTTTGGTGCATTTTTTGATGCCTTTTTTTGTGCGAAATGACAGCATTTAACTACTCGCCTTTCTGCCAAAACCGCACCCAAAAAACATCAAAAAATTCCCCAAAAACGCCCGTTGAAACACCTTTATATGTTTTTATTTTTGAAGTGGCGAGTGCGGAAAAAGGGAAATTTTTTAAATGGTATTGTATGTGGGGTGGGGGGGGGCTTGTGCCCGGGCTGATTTTTATTCCCGTCGGCCCGGAAGGGGAAAAACTCATCAGGAAACATCATGGAGGTTTGGGCCTTTTTAGAAAAAAGGAGAAGAAGACAACTCCCCTAGAAAGGTTTCCTTGGAGTCCTCTGTCAGGGGGAATTTTACTTCTGTGTTGAATCAGTTTGTTTCGTGTGGTGACCTGATATGGTTACTGTTGGGTGTGGGTTATTTGGGACTTTATAAGGCAGTGTAGGGTTGTTCCGGGTTGTAAAGCAATGCAAACCTGAATCGTGTGAGGGGGTTTTCTGCACCCCTGTTTTTATTTTTTGTTGTGTGTAGGGGGCTCTCACACAAAATGTTTTTTGGGGCATTTTTTGTGGGTTTTTTTTTGTGCAAAATGACAGCACTAACTACCTGCCTTTCTGCACAAAACCCCACCAAAAAAAAAAAAAAAAAACACCAAAAAACCGCGTGTGAAAAAACCTTTTAGTGTATTTATTTTAGAAAGTGGGGGGTGCGAGAACAAGGGAATTTTTTTTAAATGGATATTTTAGTGGGTGTGGGGCTTTGTGCCCGGGCTGATTTTTTTTCCCAAATCCACCCCGCATGTTTTGGTATATCGACCCCAGTATTTCACGAAATTTTTTTTTAAAATTAGGGTGTGAAAATAAAAAATTTATTTTTTCCAACAATCTGCCATTTTAGCTGAAAATATGTAATTTTTACAAGGAATCATGAAAAAAGCACCCCAAATTTTATTATGTAATTTATTCTAAGTTCGCCAATATCCTATAAAAGGGAGGAAGTGCTATTTGGCTTTTGGATCACAGATTTTGGTGGGTCCATTTTTTCATTTCAAAAATCCCCAAAAATACCAAAACAGGGGAAATTCCAGAAGTCGCCCCATCTTGGACTTAGTCAACCCCCTCAGGGGTTTCTCTAGGGGTGTATTTTGAATTTTGGGGGAAAAACTCCATAGTTTTTTTTCATTTGGCCATGAAAGTGGGGGAAGGTGGGGAACACATTTTTTGTCATTTTTTTGGGGTTTTTTTTTAACATTTTTGCCATGCGGTATAAAATGACATATAACCCTTTTTTATGGGGTGTACAAATTGAAATGATATAAATTTTATATAGGTTTTTTATTTTTTTTACTTTTACACAATAGATTGTACGAGCTTTTTAAAGGGTTTTTTTTGGGGATGAATTGACATTTTTTTGGTTTTATTTTGGGGTTCATTGAGCTTTGATTGTTTTATTAAGGTTTTTTGGGCCTTTGACAAAAAAACAGCAATTTCCCGTAGTTTTTTTTTTTTTCCAGCGGTCAACGTGCATATAATGACATCTAGCTTTCCAAGGCAATATTTAAAAGCATACCCAAATTTTTATATTTTCTATGTTTTACCGCTTTTACATATAAAAATACTTTTATTTTGCAGGAAAACACGTTTTTTCATTTCCATAGTCTATAGCCATAACTTTTTTTTTATTTTTCTGTGGTTTTTTTTTTTTGCAGGATGAACCAGCATCTTAATTTTTACCACTTTGGCATGTAAATGAGTTTTTGATCTCTTTTTATTCCATTTTATGTGCTGTGGGATGAACAAAAATCGCAATTTTGTGATTTTTTTGTTTGTTTTTTTTACGCCGTTCACCATGTGGATTAATTAACATGACAGTCATTATGCACACAATGATACCAAATACTTTGTTTTTTTATCTTTTTTGGGGTGATTGGCGTTTGTAAAGGGGGGGAAAAAAACGGTATAAACCCTGTTTTTATTTTCTTTTTCGTGTTTGTGTTCTATTGTTTGTTCACTTTTTTTTTTACTTTTTAAAAAAAAAAATTATTTTCCCCAGTAACTCTTCAGATCACTGATACAATAGAGATCAGTACAGAGCATAACTGCTCTGTACTGATCTCCATGGTAACTGTCACTCACCATGCCCAGCCGTGCCCACAATGCATAGCGGGGTATGATGACATCACAGACAGCCACGAAGGCTTTGTAAACCTTCCGAGCTGTCAGGTATGGAGACTGCAGACGCACTGTGTCTCAGTTGTTGCAATTGCTATATTGCGGCAACTAAGGGGTTAATCAAACCGCTGCAGTAACCTCTGGTCGGGGCTGATGCTGCTGGATGTGAGCTGTAATATACAGCTGATATACCGCAGTGATTGTGAAAACTCTGTTTTAGAGTTTGCACAATCTTCTGGATGTAAGCTTACCTCCAGGTGCATTTAACCCCTAAACAACTTGGATGTAAGTTTACGTCCAGGGTCGTTAAGGGGTAAAATATCCAGGTGGTAGACCTCTTATTCTGCACTATCATTTTACAACAGCCATGCAGAGTAGGCAGATGTGCACTAATTGTGCAACTGTGAGAGCGGAGAGCAGGATGTCAACGACAGGGAGAAGGAAGGGACGGTTTATTACCTACCCTACCTGACTTCCTGTGACCTGTATATATGTTGCTCAATTGTACTCCCAACTTCCTGCTTCCCATCCTGGTGGTCATATTATTGCTGGGGCTTGGTAACTGCAGAAGCTGCTGGGATTTTTCAGACCCAGATCAGCTCTGCAGTCAGTACAGGGGCTGTATGTCCCTTGTATTTCCCCTGTAACTGTGGTCTTTTATATCACCCCAGTCACAGGCAAAAGCAGCAAAAAAAGAACAAAAGAGAAATAGAAGTTATCTAAAAATGCCCCCTAGATGTCTTTTTCTGATTGTATGGGGGCACAACATGTGAAATAAAAAAAGTAAAGAAAAACACAAGAAACTTTTTAAAAACCTGGCAGCCCTAACCACAACTTTTAGCTCCACCCTGACAAACCTAAAACTTATCGCCTTTTTACGTCTGTGACATTAAAGTGACCCAATTCCAATATATATTTTAGTGCCACTTTAGATGTTACATTTATTTTTTTAAAATGTGAAAAACAGACTTTGGATTTTATTTTTTTTAGAATATGAGGGAAAAGAGTGAAAAAAAATTAAAATAAAAATGAAGTCTTGCATATCACAGGAAAGAGGTGCAAAATTGAGTAGAATAACTGAGTGGAAGAAAGCACTATAGTGTTCAAATCCAAGTGTACTGAAGAAAATGAGCCTGGTCAGGAAGGGAGGAGGGGTAGGGTACTAAAATGGGTCAGTCAGGAACTGGTTAAAACATATTCTCTCTACTAATAATAGGCAATGACAGCATTTCTTTCCTTGGCTTTCTACAAAACTGGCTACTGTGTCTGAGATTAGATGGTGAACCCCACTGGGGACAGAAGCCTACAGGAGTCGCATTAGTGAGACGCACCCAATCCCATCATTCTCTGACTATAGCAGCACTACTGGGTTCAAAATCTTCTGGGAGACAAAAAGAAAGCGTCTGCGGCAATAGAGGTTACAGTATGTCACTTCAAGCTCTGTACTGTTGCCCAAGGTCGTGTGACCAAACCCCTGCAGACAAGTTCCACACGTGCATTGATAGGGCCATTCAATGTAATGTCTAGGGGATTATACGGTGTGAATGTAAAAAAAAGTGGTTTCCACCAAAGCTCGTTCCCATCGCGTATAAAGAAGATGGTTCTTAGAACATTGTGCTTTTCTTAATAGGGTTACCTTGCCGGGGCACAATATTGGGTACTTACACAATGGACCTTATTTTACCAGTCGACTATCCCATCTTTAATCCTCTGAGCTAGATGTTTGACAGAACACCGTCTTATATTCAGTCATGGAACGCTGCTTTGATGTCCTTTTTTTTTTGTTAGCAAATCTTGCATGACCCTGTTATGAATGTCATCTTTTCAGCCGAATAATCACAATGATACGCAAACATGTTTTGACGAACAACAGATAAGCAGACAATTCAGATCACACCGTAATCAAGGGAGAAAGGAATGAGATTACCAGATGAAGACATTTAAATGTGAAAATCTAGCGGCATTTGGATATCTAAGAGTTTCTATTACATCCAGCCAGAATTTACATACAAATACACTTTTTGTCTAATTGTGCACAAAGCATGGGCTGTGGCCTAATTTTCTAAGGCTTTTTTCAGCCCCTTTCAGCATTGCATTATATTTACATGCAAATCAGATCTGGAAGAGCTTTACAACATGCCAACCTACAATTCGACACAACAAGATTTCGCTCTTCTTTTTTTTTTGTATTTCTACAGAATTCTTGGCGGTTTAGAGAGAATATGATCCTTCAGTCTATATACCACTGCCAGTGACTATTGAAGAGTCTGGAGGGAGAGAATGCAAGGCAGATGAAAAGGACAACATGCAGTGCTTCTGTATCTATCCACTGTAATTATGAGAACATTGAATTCTATGCTCCATGTGTCGAGTATGTGTTCCGTCTTTCTCTAAGGAGACTTCTGTACCAATCACATTGAAGAAGCCTCCCCTAGAAGTGTATGTGTCGAAAGGGTCTTGTGGAGTTGTACACTTGACTTTCATCCCTGCAGATATATCTGTCAGTACTTACATTAAATGTGACTTTTACCTTTAGATATAACACTGGACACATTAGATTCTGAGGTTTTTTTTACACTTTTTATTTATTCAGTTTAGCGCAAAGCCTAGAATTGGAAATGTATTGCCTCAAATTCTTTGGAGGTATTCGCTTTGAATAATTCCTATCCACATTAGTCACCTCCTATTTGGAAAAAGGGTCCCTTGACAATAAGCTGCTCACAGACTATTCCCCTACTGGGACCACCTGCAATTAGCTATGATCTATGTAAAAACTTGGCAGTAAGTGTTCAGTTTTCCTGCAGCGCCACCGCAGTAATGATAGTCGATACTGGGACTTTTGCTGATCTAAAGAATAAAGGAACTACTGTGTTAATTTTGTGCTTCGTTCCCTTTAAAGTTTATCCTTGTGCATTGATGCTCCCGACTGCATGTTGTGAATTGAGGTGCAGTATAGTCCCATTTAAGGACTGTACGAGGATGGTGCTGAGCAGCAGTTGTTTGGAAAACCAATGGCAAGGAGCACTACTTTGCAGGGCAAAACTGTGAAGGGGTCGCAAGGCTCAAGTGTTGCAACTTTTTAAATATATAGATGCCACTATATAATGTTAAAGTACCATCGGAATGAGTATAAAGGGCCTCCAACCCTATATACTCATATCCAGACTTTGCAACATGCCATTAACTTTACGGTCCTTAATTTTTATAACAGCTTTATTACAAACCATAAAACATTTCCAATAATAAAATATCGAATGAAAGAGGATACTTATATTTAGTCGTTGCAGCTTGCTAACGTACAATCCAGGAATCAAAGTCCTTTTTATTTCACTCCCTCCAGGAGCTCATGAGGAGACGCTTGGAGACCGGGCAGCCCGCGTCTAACGTGTGGAACTTGTCTGCAGGGGTTTGGTCATACGACCTTGGACAACAGTACAGAGCTTGAAGTGACATACTGTAACCTCTATCGCCGCAGAAAGGGAAGGGATCTCCTCGAAACGTCGCTATTGACTAGACGCGGGCTGCCCGGTCTCCAAGCGTCTCATCATGAGCTCCTGGAGGGAGTGAAATAAAAAGGACTTTGATTCCTCTAGTGTTGCAACCCCTTAATTCTCAGGACTAGTTGGGAACCCAGAGTGTAGAGCCAACCAACAGAAAATAATGGCATATCCTAGCAAAATGTCATCAGATCATTTGATGTGAAAACCGCTTTAATGCTCAAATCTTTGAAGGGGTTGTCTGATGTAAAATAAAAAATAAAAATAGCCTACAACCGTATGAAGATAATGTTTAAGAATGCAAATCTGTTTTTGATTCGTCCTCTCAGTTGCATAATAAGGGGGACTTCTCAGCCCTATGGACTGATCTCAGAGTCAACTTCCTAAAGTTTTTGTCCTCTGAGGATCTATGAGAGATTATGAAATGTCTCATGAAGATATATTTAGAAGAACAAGAAGTTGCACTGCAGGTCTGTTCAATTGAATTGGAGCTCTTTTGGCCTTGGTAACTCTAGAACTTCAGACATATATTATATAAACTCTCTGATCCAGCAGAATATAATGGCTTTAGAGGCTCTCAATCTTTCTTGGACACAGAAAGGATTAGTAAGAGGTTCTCAACCAGTCCCTTACCACTGCCTGCAACCACCACTGGAAAAATATCTCTTGAATCTGCGAGAAAATGCTACAAAAATGCTGGCCCATGCCCTTATCATCTTGATCCTAGACTACTGCAACATTCTTTCCTAAAGCCTCTTGTCTAGCACTCCGCTCCAAACCATCCTCAACTTCACTGCCCATCTGATCCATACTAATCCTTATCTCTCCCCTCTGCCAATCCCTTGACTGGCTACCCATTGCCCACTGAATTCAGTTTAAACTACTAACCATGAGCTACATGGCTCTTCCCATCCTCTCCCCACCATACATCTCTGCCTCGATCTCTAGATACCACTCCTCATGCAATCTCCGCTACTCACATGACCTTCTTCTTTGATCTCCTCTTGTCAGCCCCTTACCCAACTGTTTCCAAGATTCGCTCATGCTTTCTCCATACTCTGGAACTCACTGCCCCAACACATCAGACTCTCCACCACCGTGACTACCCTGAAAAGCAACCTGAAAACCCATCTCTTCAGGATTGCCTATAACCTACAATAACCCTGTTGCTACTACACGTCCCACAAATACGTCTGCCCCTCATCTTCTGTCTTTTTCCTCCTTCCTTGTAGATTGTAAGCCTTCCTGGGCAGGGTCCTCTCCCCCTCTGTACCAGTTATTAGTCACTTATCACCATTGCACTTGTTTGACATATTATGTATGTAACCCCCAAACCCCATTGAATATACAGAACTTTAGAATAAATAATAGTACTAATAATAATAATTCATAATAAAAACACAAGAGGGTGGAGTCCAAGGTCCAATAAATAACTGCTCAACTCAAATTAAATATTCCATCTGTCCTATCAGTCCACAGGGCAGAAAAATCCCTATTATTGTGCAGCTGACTAGGACGTAAAGGAAAAAAAGGATGCTCAGATTCATACATACCACTGTTTCAGTTCTTAAGCTGCCAGCTGAATCCCAGGTCACTATTTATTTCTGGACCAGATGGTACATGACCACTGTCCATTAGTCGTTCTCACCACTCAGGAAGAGAAAGGTGCATGAGTGGTAATGTCAATGTCATTCATGGGAACAGAAAATAAACAGAGACAGGGGACACAACTAGCAGCCTTAGTGCTGTAATACATATATTTACCAAAGGCTATCTTCTATGCAGCTGTAGCATAATTTTAATTTTTTAAATTTTAATTTGGACAGGCACTTTAAGGGTTGCTGATATATTTAAGCATAATGGCCACTTTACAGTTTGACGCATATGGCTGTATAACAAGGATATATAGTGGGTACGGAAAGTATTCAGACAACTTGAAATTTTTCACTCTTTGTTTCATTGCAGCCATTTAGCACAATCAAAAAAGTTCTTTTTTTTGCTCATTAATGTACCCTCTGCACCCCAAACCTCTTCTGTCACGAATGCTTAGTTTGGCTGGATGGCCAGGTCGAGGCAGAGTTGTGGTTGTCCCAAACTTAAATCCTTAACCATTTAAGGATTATGGAGGCCGCTGTGCTCTTGGGAACTTTGAGTGCTGCAGAAATTCTTTTGTATCCTTGGTCAGCTCTGTGCCTTGCCACAATTCTGTCTCTGAGCTCCTTGGGCAGTTCCTTAGACCTCATGATTCTCATGTGCTCTGACATGCACTGTGAGCTGTGAGGTCTTATATATACAGGTGTGTGCCTTTCCTAATCAAGTCCACTCAGTTTAATTAAACACAGCTGGACTTCAATGAAAGAGTAGAACCATCTCAAGGAGGATCAGAAGGAAATAGACAGCATGTGAGTTAAATATGAGTTTCACAGCAAAGGGTCTGAATGACCATTTAAGTTTAAAGGTGTCTGAATACTTTCCATACCCACTGTATATCTGAATTCTACAACTTTGTGTCTCAGGTTCTATATGGGGGAATACTGAGGTTTTTCTGTTGGACTCTGTATGGAGCATACTGTAAATCTTGCCATGCTCCTTCAAATGCTGAATTATGCTGTTATTCTTCCATAGAAGTATTGCTTTTGGAGATGGGTATGGTGCCATGAAAAGGCAATTCATGGAAAACCTATAGCTTCATAATATCGATCATTAGTGATCTATGTGGCTTCATACAGGCTCAGTGAACATGGCAGGGTTGTTTGCAATAGGCAGGGCCAGGACAAAGCATTTTGGTGCCCTAGGCAGCCTAGACGCCTGACGCACCTGACACACAGCACCTACTGCGCCATCCCAAGCTAAGTGAATTGGGAAGAAGGAAGTGTGGCATAAATGACATGTTATCTTTATTTTATGAGTCAGTATGATTCCGCTGATTTTTTTTAAATTTGCTTTGCATTGCTATTTTCTTAAGCCAATAACTTTTTTTTCCCATCTAAGAACTAAAGTATGTTTTTTTATTGCTACTGCTTTTCATAACTTTTTACTCCAATTTTGAGGGAGGCAAAGTGACCAAAAAACCATTACTTTTGGAGATGGGTATTTTTTTAATGCCTTTCATCATGTGGGATTAATAAGGTTATATATTAATACATACTTGCCTGTTCTAACACATTTTCTAGGAGACTCTTCGAAGAAAGGGAGTGTTTCGGGGCTCCCAGGGGAGCTAGCAACTCTCCCAGATGGCATTAGGATGGTGCGGGCACAGAAGCTGTGTCTTCACCATCCGTAGTGGGAGTCGGCTTTAATGTAGATCAAGGCTCTCGGCTAGAATTGGAGCTAGCCACAACTCTAAAATGTCTCTGAAGGCCGCTTACAAAAGTTGGCAAGTATGTTAATATATCAGAATCAATGTAATAGGGTCAATAAGATGGCAGGCCTGGGAGCTCCATGAGGCTGCTATGACTGGCAGTCAGCACTCTTGTCGATTACCTTGTGGAGGAGCCTATTAGGGGATGCAAGGGCATCCTTTCCTGGATAATTTTCTAAATGTCGCAGTCACGTTGACTGTGGCATATAATTACTTAAATGGTTGGAATAGCAGTTATCTCTTGTCCAGGCCACTGAAGGCCGATGCCACCTGTAACCAGTAGCTGGCACCTACCATGTATGAAGTGACCTCATCTCATAAGTCTACTTTATACAACATCTTTGCGTCACCTTCCTGTGGAGTCACCCTAGGTAGTCACCTAACTCTGGCTAACCATGGTCCTGACCTTACTTATTCTGTATTTACATGTTAATAGTGTTTCCACTTTTGCTATTAAAAATATGGACAATTGGCCAACAACATATATGAATGGGGCTGCTCCAGTTTTTGCACCAAAAAGACTGTTGTTGCCCCTTTTCAACATACTTTTAAAAGGTCTTTCGCCAAAAACTGGCGCATGTCCGACACCCTCCACAGTTTTGTAAGCACCAATTATAAGGAGGCATGTCCTGCCACATTCATAAGTTTAGACAATTCCTAAAAGTGTCTTGATGGAACGTGGCACAAAAGTGCCAGACTAATCCATACCAATTTCACAGTGGCAAGACAAAAGTGCTGTCTTACCTACTGATAGATACTATACTTAACCTACTGAGAAGTATGACTATCTGCGCCAGTTTTCATATCTGTCGCCCATGATCTCCCTTTAATAATGCTGCATGCACTGAAGAAAGGAGGAATAGTTGTGCCTCAAAGTCTTCTATAGTATGTGGTGAAAGCTGACTGCAAATGATGCCGGAGGTATATACTGACATGTAATTCCAGTAATCATCTACACTTTACTTACAGGAAGGAGCATAGCTTGGCAAACACATTGAATGTTATTTTCCCTGAAACACAAACACTGTATCTTAAATGTGACTAAGGGCCAAATATTGTATTCATCTCCATATGGCTATGAGATTAAAGCCAGCAGGGGCTATACACAAACAGAAAATATGCAGTGTTTTTCACATGCAGGAAAAATCCAGCACTCTATTTGTTTTCCCAGTTTTAAAGAGCAATTCTAGGTAGCCATGGAAATCCTACAATCCGTGTAGATCCATATTACTGTTCATATGGCGCCAGTATTATCGTAGTAAGTGTATCTGTATTCTAGTAAATTTGCCAGCAGATGCATGAGCTTTTTCTGTATGTGGCATCTGCTTAGATAAGGAGTCACATCCTTTCCCCACTGCTCTAGAATACCGCTTAGCAATAAGCAAAGGGGGACATGACTTTGGGAGGGGGGAGACGTGTGACTCATAGTCTTAACAGTAGGTGCTGTTGGTATGATGTAAGAGAAAGGAGTAAGTGTATGCATAGCGGTAGTGTTCTAACTGTAAGTTACACCATCAAGGTTACATCATGGTTAAACATTACATATCATTTAGTAGTAGCACCTATGTCCTGCTCCTCCACTCCTCAGTATTTCTGTGTAGTGGGCAGGACTTCATGTTAGTCATATGACTATTTCTCAACTGACCGGAACAAAATTTCACCCCACTCCCTTTGGTATAAGCCAGGTCCCCCTGTCAGTTAGTAGCTGTGTGAAGATTAAGATGGGCGTAACTACTAGCAACAAGGCATGTGAGTTACATTAGCCAGGCTATGTAGGTAGAAGTGCCGCATAAACACTGTTCATTTTTGATACGTCCAAAAAATTTATATTGTGATGCGACCCCTTTAAGCAAAAAGGGAATATCTCTTTAAGATGGGGACATATAGTGCCTATAAAGTCCTCTAGCTCCCGTCTGGATAGTCATATAGATATAAGCAAAAGTAGTTCTGCTTTAAGAGGAAGGAGTATGTATGTTGATAGTGTGCTACTGTAAGGAGGGGGTGGTTTAGAAATAGAAGTAGCTTCCTCTCTCTCTGCCTCT
This sequence comes from Phyllomedusa bahiana, assembly GCA_025379985.1. Classification (NCBI taxonomy): domain Eukaryota; kingdom Metazoa; phylum Chordata; class Amphibia; order Anura; family Hylidae; genus Phyllomedusa; species Phyllomedusa bahiana. The sequence goes on from JAODAL010000780.1 coordinate 172,558, forward strand.
TTCTCTCACCAGAAGAAATGGAGGAAACATTTCCCTCCCACCCGCCCCTTCTTTAGTCACTACTCTAAAGCTTGTATTCAGCTAATTCCTGTACAATGATAGATGCATTATTCTATCTGTTTATATTGGCCCTATCTCTTTATCTGGTAGCAGTTAGAGTTTTACTATGACTTTGATGACTTACTTGTTGACATTACCCTTCTAAGTCCAAAGGAAGGACAATTCTTCATTAATGGTTGTTAGAGGTTTTGTTCCACATGGGCTCTTTCCTCTCATGAGTGCTGTGGGACATTTGTGGACTGGACATTTCTAGATTTCTAAGTTATACCGTATGTCTAGGGCATGCATATAAATATATCCACATTTGATGACACAGATGCAGCCACCACTTTCTACAACAACACAATTGCTTCTACTCTTGACTCAGTCGCCCCTCTCACACACAACAAAATCAACAGAAAAAGGCACAAAGACTTCACCAAACAGCTGAGACGAACTTCCAGAATCCTGAACGCCACTAGAAGAAAACCCGCTCCTCCGCTGACCTCGCCTCATACAAACAATCATTCCACACATTTAAGTCATTACTCACTTCTGCCAAACAGGTTTATTTCACCACTATCGTATCCTCCCTGTCTCACAACCCCAAACAATTATTCAATACCTTCAACTCTCTCCTCCGTCCCCCAGAACCTCCTCCCCCTACTCTCCTATTGGTAGATGATTTTGCCACTCACTTCCTATGTAAGATCAATCTCATCAAATCTCATCAAAAAAAGCTTCACCCCACTGCCCACCCCTATACCCACACATTCCCCACCTCCCACCCCTATACCCGCACATTCCCCACCTCCCACCTCTATACCTGCACATTCCCCACCTCCCACCCCTAGACCTGCACATTCCCCACCTCCCACCCCAATACCTGCACATTCCCCACCACTCACCTCTATACACACATAGTCCCCATCGCCCTCTTTTATACCCGTATAGTCCCCACTGCCCTCCTCTATATCTGCACAATGCTATTACCCCTTAACTTGCTTCTCTACTGTCACTCATGACAAGCTTTCCTCTCTACTGTCCAAATCCAACCACACTACCTGTAACTTTGATCCACTGCCATCCCACCTCATCCCAGACTTTAGTGTTGTTATCATCCCAGCCGTCGCCCACCTCTTCAACCTATCGCTAACCTCTGGTATCTTCCCTTCCACCTTCAAGCATGCTACCATCACACCCATCATAAAGAAACAATCTCTTGACCCCTCCTCTCTGTCCAACTATCAGCCCATCTCACTGCTTCTATTTACCTCTAAGCTCCTTGAATAGCACATCTATCTTCAACTGTCCTCTCACCTCTCCTCCAACTCTCTTCTTGACTGACTGCAATCTGGCTTATGACCCCACCAATCTACTGAAACTGCCCCAACCACAGTCACCACTTTCCTCGTAACTTCTAAATCCTTACACCACTACTCTGTCCTTCACCACTGTCAGCCAGATCTGTCCTGTGCCATTGTCACTGTCGACCACTCCATCCTGTTAAAAATCCTCTCCTCCCACAGCATCACGGGCTTAGCCCTTTCCTGGATCTCCTCAAACCTCATTGATCGGACATTCAGCATCTCTCACACCACCTCCTCCTCCCATCCACTCTGTGTTGATGTCCCCCAGGGGTCAGTCCTGGGTCGCTTTCTCTTCTCTATCTACACTCTTGGCCTCGGTCAGCTCAGAGCATCACATGGCTTTCAGTTCCATATGTAAGCTGATGACACCCGACTTTAAATTTCCGGCCCAGATGTAACCTCTCTGAATTCATCATCTTTCCACTGTCCCACTCTATCTCCACACCGTATCTCTTATCACAGTCAGTGGCGTCACACTCTCACCGACTCCGCAGGTCTGTTGCCTTGGGATAACCTTTGACTCCTCTCTGTCCTTCAAACCGCACATCCAAACCCTTGCCTCTGCCTGCCGCCTCCACCTGAAAAGTACCACTCATTTCTTAACTTTAATGCTACTAATATGCATGTCCACGACCTCGTGATATCTCACCTAGGCTACTGCAACATCTTTTTCTATGGCCTTTCGTCTAGCACTCTCGCTCACCTCCAAACCATCCTGAAATCTGCTGCACGTCTAATTAACCTCTCTCTTCTCTACTCCTCTGCCTTTCCCCTCAGCCAATCCCTTCACTGGCTACCCGTTGTCCAGCGAATCCAAATCAAGTAGTAACCCTGACTTACAAGGCTCTCCATAACCTCTCCCCTCCATACATCTCTGCCTTAGTCTCTAGATACCTCCCCTCACGCAATCTCCGCTCCTCATAGGACCTTCTTCTCTGCTCTCCTCTTATCAGCTTCTCACACAATCATCTCTAAGACTTCTCCCGTGCTTCCCGCACACTCTGGAACTCACTGCTCCAACACATCAGACTCTCCTCCACTTTCACTAACCTCAAAAGCAATCTCTTCAGGATTGCCTATAACCAACAATAACCCTACTGCAACTACACCTCCTACAAGCATGTCTGTCCCTCACCTTCTGTCTCTTCCCACCTTCTTTGTAGACTGTAAGCCCTCATGGGCAGGGCCCTCTCTCCCTCTGTACCAGTTGTTAGTTATTTATCGTCACCATTTTACTTGCTCGACATATGTTATGTACATTATGTTATTTATATACTGTATGTTATGTAACCCCCCTTTAATGTACAGTACCCTGGAACTAAGGGCAATCCAAAATAAATAATAATAATAACAATAATATAGTGAAGTGATAGTTTTAGGCCAAGTTGCGATGGACTAATTTTAACTCATACAGGATGCTAAATCTCATGATGGTGAAGAGGCTAAGCTTTGGAAGTGACCAGCCATATGGCACTTTACCTGACTCCTTCTATAATTGTTGTATTCCTGTGGTTTTAATAAAGCTGTGGTCATTTTGACTCCAAGATAACCTGTTTTTGTGCATTTATTCCAGAGTTTATGTTTACGGTTGTATGGGTTGTATTAAGTGAAGTTAAAGGGGTTGTCTCACTACATTGATTTATCTTACCTCAGTCCTGTTTTCTTGGTTTCATTTCAGACAACACCTTTCAGGTTCAGCAACGACACTAATGTCATCCGCAAGATACAAGACCTAGAAGGGATAAAACTGTTGAAAACATCTGTACAATCCCAAACTACTCCTTAGTGACTTTCCTGTTCCAGAGGGCAGGGAATATTGCTGCTCTACTACACTTCGCTGACTCAAAGCTTCTCCAGTTTTGGCACCAAACTGAAGCTTTATATGGACCAACTCCTCCTTTTAATGGTCGACACAGAATTCCGTACTGATGCTGAAGCACTGACCATATGACAATAGAAAGGGTGCTAAGAACACCGGCCTTCATTTACTATCGTTATAAGTAGACAGCATAAAGACAGGCAGTGTAAGAATACACCACAGTTATCCCCGTGGTTCATGCGGATTGATAAATAGGTATAGCTTCTAGAGAGGTTTTTCTGGGGGGGGGGCTTACTTTCTATGCCAGAATATTGGCGCGGATCTTATCATAGTGTGTCACATAGCAGCCACGCCCATTTTATGCTAAGCCACACACCCTTGTCGAGCACTGTGCAGAAAGTGTCTTAAGCCCAAAACAAATGCTTTCGAGACAGGCTGTGCCAAAATTGCACCACTTTTTGCAGCACTTTAAGACACTTTTCAGGTTCAACCACATTAGTAAATGAGGGCCACTGTTTTTAAACCATAAAGACAGGTATAAACCCAAATGACCATTGGAAATACTGTTCCTACTGCCATTACAAGGCACAGAACACCAACACACACACCAAATGTATCCATGGTCCACATAGGCTCCAAGCATGGGCGACATATGTAAACCAAAGGGAATAAAATAATTTAACCCCTTAACCCTGCAGCCATTTTTGTATATATTGCATTCATTTTTTTCCCTCCCCATTTCCCAAAAGCGTTAACTTTTTTATTTTTCCAGCTACCTAGACGTTTGAGGGCTTGTTTTTTTGTGGGACAAGATATACTATTTAATGTACCATTGACTGTACCATATCATTTATGTAGGTAATCAGCTCTCCGTTTTGCTAGGTGGGGTCACTCCTTACTGGTTACACCTGATGCACGGAAAACAGTGGCAGCTCCAACCAACTTCAAGCAATAATTAAAAGTGATGAATCCAGCATCAGTGAAGAAATATTCTGGCCATCCAATCTATATAAAACTAAAACTTGACTTTTATTGTGTCATATTAAAATCAAACTATGATGCAACAGAGTTAACATACCTAGTCATATAGATCGGTAGGTATAAACACCCCACATTAAGTAGGTAGGCATACAAGCCCCCCCCAATAGGTAAGTAGATGTATAGGCCTCTCATTAAGTAGGTAGTTAGTGATATGAGTCACCCAGAAGATAAATGGGTATGTAGCTCCAACTGGGTAGGTAGGTATATAGGCCTCTCATTAAGTAAGTAGGTATATAGTCTTCTCGTTAAGTAGGTATACAGGCCTCCAAGTAAGTAGGTAGGTATATAGACTTCTCAGTAAGTAGGTATACAGGCCTCCCAGTAGGTAGGTAGGTAGGTATATAGTCTGCCAATTAAGTGTGTAGGTATAAAGCCCCATGGTAGGAAGGTATATAGCTCCCCAGTAGGTAGCTATGTACATAGGCCCCATCAGTAGGTAGGTATATAGGGCCCTCAATAGATAGGTACAAATGCCCCCCAATTTATAGATAGGTTAAAGGGTCTCCCAAGTGGGCCGGTACATAAGGCCCTCCCCGTAGCTATATATAAAGGGCCCCCCAATAAGTAGGTACATAGGTTTTCCCAGTAGATAAGGTGGTATATAGGGTTCCCCCATTATGTAGGTAGGTACATAGCCCCCCTGTTGGTAAGTACATAGGCTCTCCAGTATGTAGGTACATAGGGACCCCTAGCAGGGGCATAACTAGAGAAGCCAGGGCCCCAAAGCAAACTTCTGGATGCCGCCCGCCTCCCTGACCACGACTATGTACCAGGACATGTTGTTAGGTAATGTAGATAATACAAGGGGCAAATACTACAACATACACATCACCATCATACGGCTACCAAACAAATCCACTATACCAAGACCAACATTACTAATAACCCTACTACATATGGACTTGACTATACCGCCAGAACATGACCAAAAAATTACCACCACATAGTGACTGAATAATACCCCTACACTATTACTGATCAGTGCACAAAGACCAATAGTACCGCCATATAGTGACCATATAGTGGTAGACACCAGTGTACACAGGCTCTGCAGACTGTATATAACCACCATACAGGGACCATATAATGGTAGAGACCAGTGTACACAGGCTCTGCAGACTGTATATTACCTCCATACAGTGACCATATAGTGGTAGACACCAGTGTACACAGGTTCTGCAGACTGTATATTACCTCCATACAGTGACCATATAGTGGTAGACACCAGTGTACACAGGCTCTGCAGACTGTATATTACCTCCATACAGTGACCATATAGTGGTAGACACCAGTGTACACAGGTTCTGCAGACTGTATATTACCTCCATACAGTGACCATATAGTGGTAGACACCAGTGTACATAGGCTCTGCAGACTGTATATTACCTCCATACAGTGACCATATAGTGGTATATACTAGTGTACACAGGCTCTGCAGACTGTATATTACCTCCATACAGTGACCATATAGTGGTAGACACCAGTGTACACAGGCTCTGCAGACTGTATATTACCTCCATACAGTGACCATATAGTGGTAGATAGCAGTGTACACAGGCTCTGCAGACATATAAGTGATTACAGTGCAGTTACATCTTGTGACTCACAGGTGGCACTTCTCTGACCAGTCGTTGACTTTCTCTTTTGTTCTGCATCCGTCCAGACCTTCATGATGACATCTCCCGATCACTTGTCCCTGCAGATTTAGACACAAATATCTTAGAATCCTGACTTTTCCAGCACCTGCCCCCCGGGTTTAGGGGGTCCTTTTAGGCAGGAAGGGTTTAGGTAGCAAAAGGGACCCATACGGGTAGCCGGGGGTTGGTGGGCTTAGGGGCCATTAAGATAGGGTTTTAGGTTAAAAAAGGGGCCCCATATAATAGACAGGCAGGCTTGGGGGGCTATCTGGGTAGGAAAGTTTAGGGGGCTATAGGGGCTATATAGCGACACTTCACGGTAGCTAAGGGCTTTAGGCAGGCAAGCTGGGGGGGGTTTAAAGGGCCCGCTGGGGGGTCTAAAAAGGAGGCTTAGGGGGTTTAAAAACGGCTTTTGGGGGTATACAGGGAGAAATTAGGGGGTATACGGGAGGTTAGGGGGGTTATACGGGGGGGTTAGGGGGTGTATAGGGAGGCTTAGGGGGTCTTAGGGGGTCATAGGGAGGTTAGGGGGGGTTTTAGGCAGGCTGGGGGGTCATAGGCAGGGTTAGGGGGTCTATAGCCAGGCTTGGGGGTCTATGGTTGCTTATTTGGGGGGTATAGGAGGAAAAGGGGGTCTATAGGCAGGCTTAGGGGGTCTAAGGCAGGCTTATGGGTGTTAGGAGGGTTAGGGGTGTATAGGCAGGCTTAGGGGGGTCTATAGGCAGGCTTAGGGGGTCTATAAGTAAGCTTATGGGGTGTATAGGCAGGCATATGGGGCTCTATAGGCAGGTTTGGGGGGCTTAGGAGGCTTTGGGGGGCCATATGCAGGCTTAGGGGGTGTTAGGTAAGTTGGGGGCTATAGGCGGCTTTGGGGGTCTATGGAGGGGTAGGGGGGTTTTGGGGAGTTAGGTGGTCTATAGGTAGGGTTAGGGGGGGGCATAGGCAGGTTGGGGCTATGGTGGCTTGGGGTTATAGGCAGGCTTAGGGGGGGGTTTAAGGCAGGCTTAGTGGGTGTTAGGTAGGTTAGGAGGGGGGCTTGAGGCTTAGGGGGGTTTTTGTAGGTTTTTGGGGGGTTAGGCAGGTTGGGGTCTATAGGAGGCTTGGGGGTTTGGCGGTTGGGGGTGTAAGGTAGGCTTAGGGGGTCTATGGAGGCTTGGGGGGTTTTTAGGTAGGCTTAGGGGGTTATAGGAGGCTTAGGGGGTGTTTAAAAGGTTGGGTTGGGGGGTTTTAGGTAGGCTTAGGGGTTATAGGAGGTTTGGGGTGTATAGGCGGTTAGGGGGTTTGGAGGCTTTGGGGGCTATAGGCAGGCTTAGGGGGGGATAGGTAGGGGTTAGGGGGTCTTAGGGGCTTGGGGGGGCTAGAGGAGGTTGGGGGTCTATGGTAGGTTAGGGGGTGTATAGGCAGGTTTAGGGGGTGTATGGGACTTGGGGGTCATAGGGGGTTAGGGGGTCATAGGTAGGTTTTGGGGGTGTAAAAGGTAGGCTTAGAGGGGCTATAGGCAGGCTTAGGGGGGGCTTTAACAGGGAGGCTTAGGGGGTCTATAGGCAGGCTTATGGGGTTTAAGGCGGTTAGGGGTCTATAGGAGGGTTGGGGGGGTTTTGGCGGCTTAGGGGGTCTTAAGTAAGCTATGGGGTGTTAGGAGGCCCTATGGGGTTATAGGCAGGTTAGGGGGTTATAGGGTTTTGGGGGTCATAGGGGAGGCTTAGGGGGGGCTATAGGCCCCGGTTAGGGGTCTTTAGGAGGTAAGGGGTCTTTGGCGGCTTAGGGGGTGATAGGGAGGCTTAGGGGGTCAAAAGGTAGGCTTAGGGGGGTCTATAGGCAGGCTTTGGGGGCTTAGGAGGTTGGGGGTCTATAGGTGGCTTGGGGGTCTATAGGGGCTTTCTTGGGGCTTGGGGTTTGGGGCTTAGGGGGGAGGCTAGGGGGTCAAGGCACTCAGGGGGCTATAGGCAAGGGGTTGGGGGGTTTTAGGGAGGCTTTAGGGGTTATAGGCAGGTTGGGGGTTAGGAGGCTTGGGGTTCTTAGGGGGGCTTAGGGGGTTATAGGCAGGCTTAGGGCTTTTAGGCTTTGGGGCTTTAAACAATTAGGGGGAAGGGGGCCGGGGGTGTTTATAAGTTTGGGCTTGTAGGGGGGGGAAAGGGGGGGGGGGGGGGGGAAAGGGGGGGGTTTAAAAGGTTTAGGGGTTATAGGTGGCTTAGGGGTTTAGGGCGTTAGGGGGGCTATAAAAAGCTTGGGGGTCTATGGCAGGCTTGGGGGGTCTATAGGAGGATGGGGGGTTAAGGCAGTTAGGGGGGTTTTAGGTAGGCTTAGGGGTATCAGGCAGGCAAAAAAAAATAAAAGTTTTTTACCCCGGCCCCGTCCCCATGCCTGCCGCTCCCGTCTGCTGTTCCCCGCCCGCCTCTGCACTCAGCGCGGGGGGGTGGTGATGGAATCACCGCCCGGCCCCACGTGACCACAGAGCGCCGCAGGGGAAAATAGCTGGCGGGGCGAGGGGTCGCTCCGTTCTGCTACCCCCCGGATAGCGCTGCCTCTGAACCGTCTCGGGCCTTGGGTTCCAGGCAGTAAGCGCCGGTGCCCCCGCCGCTCCCCGCCCGCTGCAGTGAACTGTTTTAAAGTTCAGCTGCAATGAGGGCACAGGAACAGCCATACCGGGGAGTGGACGCGTATCTGCTTCCCCGGGTACCCCCTAACCGCAGTGTCGCCCCCTCCGTAGCAACGGCTACCCCAGCTACCCCGGGTAAGTTACGCCCCTGCCCCCTAGTAAGTAGATAAGTATATAGGGCCCCCCAGTAGGTAGTTAGATATGTATGTAGGCTCCTCTTTAGTAAGTAAGTATGAGGCGCCCCCTCTTGGGCAGGTATATAGGTGCCCAGAGTAGGTATACAGGGTCCTCTCTAACAAGCAGGTGTATAGGGCCCCCAGAAGGTAGGTATATATAGGGTTCTCCCAGTATGTAGGTAAGTACATAGCCCCCCAGGAGTTAGGTAAAAAGGCCCTCTAGAAGGTAGGTACATAGGCCCCCAGTCGATAGGTAGGTAAATACAGCCCCTTCAGAGGGTAAATAGGACTATATTTCCCCCCAGTAGGTAGGAAGGTAAATAGGCCCCTAGTCAATAGGTTTACACGCCCCCACAGTGGGTAGATAGGTCTACAGGGATCCCAATAAAAAATAAATACCTCTCCCCCACAGAACTACTCTTGAGTCCAAAAACAGGCAGCTTGACATCATCGCACCACCTGCTCAGGGATGCCCCTTTGGCATCTACTAGGCCATAAGCCTAAGGTCCAAGGCCATAGGCTTATAGCCTAGTACAGGCCGGGGAGCAGGTGGCGTGAGGATGTCAGCAGATCGCGCCACCTGCTCCACGGCATCGAGATAACTCAGGGGCTCGGTTTAACTGTGTTCAGATAGATGTGACTTTACAGATGCAGCAATACCAATTATGTTTCACCTTAATTTTTTTTATTTTATTTGTAAAATGGCAAAAGGGGAGTTAAGCTTTTATATTTTTAAAACTTTCTTTTTACTTGGTCGGTGTACAGGGATTAACAGTAGTAATATGGCAGCAATGGAGGCCTTCATTAAGCCTCTGGCTGCCATGACAACTGCTCAACAACCTACAATCTTGTCGCAAGGAGGCCAATGTGCAAATTGCAGACTACTGGCTCCCTCTAGGTCAGTGTTTCTCAACTCCAGTCCTCAAGACCCACCAACAGGTCATGTTTTCTGGATTTCCTTAGCATTGCACAGGTGATATCATTACTGTCAGTGCATTCTGTGAGACATCCTGAAAACTTGGCCTGTTGGTGGGTCCTGAGGACCGGAGTTGAGAAACACTGCTCTAGGTGCTAAAGCTGTTCTGAAGTGACCTAATGGGACTGAGCTCAAAAACAGTCAAAAAGCAGGGCATAAAAGGGTTTTCTTACCACCTGGCTGTTTCTACAGAGCCTGCTCTTCACAACTGCTTTCAGGCTTCCCTGTTTCTGGTTAGGCTGTGGGTGGTTCTACAGCAGAGACTAGCATTTCAGATCTGCTAGCTCCTGTTCCTAGTCATACATGTTAAAGGAATATTGGTGATAAAGGGGTATTCAAAAAAATTAATCTATCAAAGCAGGATGTCTGTTTGACTATACATGTGAGCTGGTAGAGCTGCATTTGCCATGAGATGAAGCACCTACAGAAAGAAAAACTTACATGTTGCCAAGACACACTGTTATGTGTGCATTTACATACAGAGATAACAGTGTCACTGCAGATCTAACAGAGGAGCACAAGGTTACTGAGCTATCCTAGTAACTCTCAAGTGCTAAAGTTTCTCTCAGTAAGCTCCCATCCTGCTGAGAAGAAACAACAGGAAGTGATTTCAATCAAAAAAAGTTTCAACAGCACTGTTTGATGATGCCCCACTGATACTCAATAGGGTTTCGATCTGGAGACTGTCTTGGCCAGTCCAGAACCTCTATTCTCATTTTCTTTAGCAAGGCAGTAGTCATCTGGGAGATGTGTTTGGGGTCATTATCGTGTTTGAATACTGCCCTGTGGCACAGTCTCTGAAAGAAGGGGCTCATGCTCTGCTTGAGTTTTTTACAGTATATGTTGGTATTCATGGTTCCCTCAATGAACTATAGTTCCCCACAGTTATCAGCACTCATGCAGCCCAAAATCATGACACTCCCTTCATCATGCTTGATTGTAGCATTATCTTTGTACTCCTCACCTGGCTGCCACCACATACGCTTGACACCATGTGAACCAAGTAAGTTTATCTTGGTCTCATCAGACCACAGGACAAGGTTCCAGTAATCCATGTCCTTAGTCTGCCATCTTCAGCAAGCTGTTTGCGGGCTTTCTTGTGCATCATCTTTAAAAGAGGCTTCCTTCTGGGACGACAGCCATCCAGACTAATTTGATGCAGTGTGCGCTTTATGGTCTGAGCACTGACAGACTGACACCCCTCCCCCACCCATTTAACCCATAGTTGCCAACTTTCGAAAATGAAAAAGCAGGAGAATGTATTTGGGGCGGCGCGCTATGCGCGCCCGCGACAAAAAATTTGCAGGGACAGCCCTCTTGTTGGTATGCCACGCCCCTTCAAAAAGCCACACCCCACTCCACCTAACTGCATAACGGCTTTGGGAAAGAAAGGCCAGGTAGAGCCCTTATAGCCAGGTAGTAACCCCCCATAACCGGGTTTAGTGCCCCCTTAAACAGGGGGTTTAGATGCCCCCTTGTACCCAAAGTAGATGCCCCTCTGTAGCCAGGTAGAGCCAAATTTTTGTACCCAGGTAGATGCCCCCCTTTGTTAGCCAGGTAGGTGCCCCTTTGTTGCCAGGTAGTGCCCCCTATGTTGCAGGTAGTGCTCCCTCGGGTTGCCAGGTAGTGTCCCCTCTGTTGCCAGGTAGTGCCCCCTCTGTTGCCAGGTAGTGCCCCCATCGTTACCCAAGGTAGTGCCCCTTTGTTGCCAGGTAGTGTCCCCTCTGTTGCCAGGTGGGTGCCCCATCTGTTTGCCAGGTAGATGCCCCCTCTGTGCCCAGGTAGTTTGCCCCTCTGTTACCCAGGTAGTGCCCCCTCTGTTAAGCCAGGTAGTGCCCCCTCTGTTAGCCCGGTAGTGCCCCCATCTGTTAGCCAGGTAAGTGCCCCTTTGTTGCCAGGTATGCCCCTCTGTTGCCAGGTAGTGTCCCCTCTGTTGCCAGGTGTGCCCCCATCTGTTACCCAGGTAGTCCCCCTTTGTTGCCGGTAGTGCCCCTTTTGTTCCCAGGTAGTGCCCCCTCTGTTGCCAGGTATTTGTCCCCTTTGTTGCCGGGTTTAGATGTCCCTCTGTTCCCCAGGTAGATGTCCCCTCTGTTGCCAGGTAGTCCCCCATGTGTTCCCAGGTAGTGCCCCCTCTGTTGCCAGGTAGTGCCCTCTGTTGCCAGGTAGTGCCCCCTCTGTTACCCAGGTAGTGCCCCCATCTGTTAGCCAGGTAGTGCCCCCTTTGTTGCCAGGTAGTGCCCCCTCTGTTACCCGGGTAGTGCCCCCATCTGTGAGCCAGGTATTTGCCCCCTTTTTGCCAGGTAGTGCCCCCTCTGTTGCCAGGTAGTGCCCCCATCTGTTTGCAAGGTAGATGCCCCCTTTGTTGCCAGGTAGATGCCCCCTCTGTTGCCAGGTAGTGCCCCCTCTGTTACCCAGGTAGTGCCCCCATTGTTAGCCAAGTAGTGTCCCCTTTCTGTTGCCAGGTAGTGCCCCCTTTGTTGCCAGGTAGTGCCCCCTCTGTTGCCAGGTGTGTCCCCTGTGTTGCCAGGTAGTGTCCCTCTGTTGCCAGGTAGTGCCCCCATCTGTTAGCCAGGTAGTGCCCCCTTTGTTGCCGGGTTTAGTGCCCCTCTGTTGCCAGGTAGATGTCCCCTCTGTTGCCAGGTTGTTTTCCCCTCTGTTGCCGGGTTGTTCCCCCTCTGTTGCCAGGTTTTTGTCCCCTCTGTTGCCAGGTAGTGCCCCCTCTGTTGCCAGGTAGTGCCCCCATTAGTAGCCAGGTAGTGCCCCTCTGTTGCCAGGTGATGTCCCTCTGTTGCCAGGTATTTGCCCCTCTGTGCCAGGTGATGCCCCCTCTGTTCCCAGGTAGTGGCCCCCTCTGTTGCCAGGTAGTGCCCCCTCTGTTGCCGGGTAGTTGCCCTCTCTGTTACCCAGGTAGACCCCTATTGTAGCCAGACAGTGCCCCTAAAGCTAATAAAAAATCAAATAATAAAATCCACTTCCCTTAAACCAGGCTCCTGCAGCGCGGCCAGCTCCCGACCGACCTCCTCAGCGGCGCAGGGGAAGTGAGAGCAGCCCCGCCGTCACTCAACCTGCAGCCGCGCGTCACTTCCCCTGCGCCGTTGACCTGTATGTGCGGCGCACACACCGGCGCCGTACATAAGGGCGAGGAGGGAGGAGGGAGCGATCCCTCCTCCCTCCCCCCGCACAGTGGAACCCCGGGCGGGTGAGCGGCCGCTGCCGGCCGCTTTCACCCGCCTGTAGGAGCGGGTCCCGCGGCGCAAGAGTAGCAGCGCTATCTTGCGCCGCGGTAATTTAAAGGACCCCCGCCCCCTGCAGGCGGCGGGGAGGAATGCCAACTCCCCCCGGGGGGGCGGGAGGGGACCCCAAATTTGCGGGACCCCCCCGCCAAAAACGGGAGAGTTTGGGTGTAAAGATTTAACCCCATTTAAGCTAGCAGGGCAGTATATAGGTAGGTAGGGCAGTATATAGGTACCCAGGGCAGTGTAAAGGTAAGTAGGGCAGTATATAGGTAGGCAGGGCAGTATATAGGTAGGTAGGGCAGTATATAGGAAGACAGGGCAGTATATAGGTAGGTAGGGCAGTATATAGGTAGGCAGGGCTAGTAGTTTAAAAAAATAAATAAAACCAATACTTACCTGTTGTCTCTGCTTCCTCTTCTGCCTTCGCCCGGAGCGGCCGCTGGCAGCAGAGGGGCGGGCCGTTTGGGGCAGGCGCGCGATGACGTCATCACATCGCGCGTTGCCCGCGGCCTCCTGGGGGTAGCTGAACAGACGAGATCAGAAGATCCCAGCTGTTCAGCCTGGCCGCTGCTGCACTTTCACGGTGCAGGCGGCGGCCGTGATGGCTGCATGGCTGGGTCGGTGACCTGGTCGTGCAGCCGTGTGGCGAGGGGGTCTGTGGGCAGTCCGGGCCTGACTATGGGCCACATGTATGAAACCTGTCTAGGTCTAAAACTCACTTTGTTGCCCATAGCAACCAGAGTGCTCCTCTCATTTCATATAGTGCTCTGGGAAAATGAAAGGGCGCTCTGATTGGTTGCTATAGGCAACAAAGTGAGTTTTAGGCCAAGACAGTTTTCATTCATATGGCCCTAGGAGTTTTATTCACTGACATGCTATTCTTATGCCTTTTCTGTACTGAGAGAGAAAGATATAGATATGTATATATATAGACATATATAAACACAATCCACTATCAGCAGCACACTATTAACACTAAAAAACTATCAAAGGGCACATAGGAATTTTTTGAAAAGCATTTCTACTACTTAAGATACATGAAACATTTTTGAGGTTCTTAGTTTGCATTTTTCATCAAAACTGCTTAAAGGCGTTTTGCCACGATCTCATTTCATGCCTCCTGCATCCATCTCTTAAGCTCTGTGTGCTCAGAAGGGGGTGTGTGTGATTTGTTTTTTTTGGGGGGGAATTTTGGGGAAATTTTAAAGTGACCCCCGGGGGGATGACATCAAAAAGGCCTTTTCCCTCTGTAGTCAAAGAAAGGTTTTGTTTTGTTTAAAAAATTTTTTGAGTAAACTGGAGATTTAAGTCCTTTGGGCCCCCAGGCCCCAAGGGTCCTAGGTTCAAATCCCTGCAGGGCCGATTTTGTGTTTTTTTTTTTTCCCCTTTATCAAAGCCGATCTTTATGGAGGGGTTTTTTTTTTATTTATTTGCACTGTTTGACAATTTCTAAGGAGAAAGGGGATGGGGTAGAAAGACAGCACCCGGGTTTGAACACTCCGTTTTGCTGCCTGAGAGGAGGGTGATATCTGAGCATTTTGCACCAGGGGGTGGGGGCTTCGCCTGGTATATCCCCGGGGGAAAGAGCTGTAAACAATGGATCCAATAAAGGAGCAGCCTAAAACAAAAAAAGGTTTTAAAAATCTTTAAAAATAATTTTAATTTGGGGAAAATGTTTGTTATTTCATTTGCAAGCTTCCCCCGGTTTAATTTTTCCCTTGTGGCAAAATCACTTTAAACCCACCTCCCCAAACAGCGGGGGAAACCCCATTCCCCCGGGGGGCAACCTAACCCCTAACGTTACCCCTTCTTAGGGCCCCGTTCGACCTCCAAAAATTTTTGGGAAAAGGGAAATTTCCTGCTAAAGGTACTTTTTTTAAAATGAAAAAAAAAAAAAATTTTTATGTATTCCCGTCGCAAGGGAAAAGCTTTTCCAAAAATTTCCCTTTTTCCTTTTTATAGTTTTTTAAATGTTTTTGTGTGCTTCTGGGTATTGGTTTTTTTTGAAAATTTTCTGCCCACCAGTGCTGTACCTATCCAAAAATTTTTTTTAAAAAGGTTTTTTTTTTCTTGGGGGCAGAAACCAAAATTTTTGTCTTATAGACATATATTGTAAACCTTTTAGGCATAAAAAAATTTACAGTTTTATGCACAAGTTAATTTTGAAAAAGGGGGAAAATAGGGCATAAAAAATATTTTATATAATATATATATATATATATATTTATTTATATATTTATAAAATAATTATTTTATATATTTGTGTGTGTGTGTGATTTTCATATTTCAAACCCAATTTTTGGTTTACTGTATTTGCCCCCTAACAATCCTATTTCCTTCCTTTTTTTTATAATTTTCCTCCCGCTTTTTGACATATCATTTTTTCTTTTCCAAAACCCCGGTTGGGTTTACACTGCTTTGTATTTTCCAAAAAAAAAATTCAATCTGCCATGAACATGACAGATGTGTTTTAGTATTGAAATTTTTTCTTCTTTTCTTTCCCGGAATGTATCCCTGGGAAATCATTCTTAAAAGATGCCAAAAAAACAAAAAGCGACAGAAATACCAAAATGCAAATGAACCCTACATGTACCCCCTCGTGTTAAAAATTTTATTGGGACTATGCCCCAGTTTACTTTTTGGAGCCCAATCCTCTTTTCATAACAAGACTACCCTGGTCATTTTTTTAAAACCCGAAATTAATAGCAGAAAATAACCCCGACTGCTCCCACCCCCCGACAAAAAAAAAAATAAAAAATTCTAGCATTAAAACTGTCTCTGGTGTTCTGTTGGCTGGGGTTGATTAAAGTTTGGGTTTTGAGGTTTTCCCTGAAAAAATAACCCCCGTTTTAAAAAAACCCCACAAATCCTTGAAATTTAAAAAAAGATGTTTTTTAAAATTGCGGAATTTCTTTTCAAACTTCAAAGTGCTATTAATGCAAGGCCCGGGGTAAGTTTCCCCGGTTAAACCCGTTCCCCCGGAGCCATGATTTAAGAATACGCCTTGTTTTAAAGCTGGCATTTACTGCAGCTGCAGAACGGGTTGATTTTTTTTTTTTTTTGTATTTCTTTTTTTATCCCCCTGAGTGCTTTGGGCGTTATAAACAAAATTAAAAATTGGGATCCCCCAAACAATTTTAACATCCTTTGGAGACCAGGGTCTGTGACTTTTTCCAAATAAGGGCTAAAAAATTTTTTGCCCCCTTGACTCGGAATTCTTAAAGACGCTTTTTTGGCCCGCATTCCCCCTTTTTTGGGTTTTCCAATTTCACCTGGGGAAAAAAAGTAAATTTTGAGCTGTCAGCAAATTTTGGTTTTTTTTAAATTTTACATTGCTAAAAAAAATCAGGGTTTTGCCCTTGGCGATTTTCCCCTTTTTAAACAGCAAAGGAATTTAAAAGGTGTAAAAATAATATAACCCCCAGCCCATTTTTTGAAGCCAATTTAAAAAAAAGCCTGGGGGATTCCCTTTTTTTAAAAAATTTATTAAAAAAATGGGGGGCCTTCATGGGGTTTAAAAAGTAAATAGTTAATTTAGGGAAATTGTATAAATAGTTCCTTGACTTAAAGGGGTTGAGCAGGGTGTTAGGAAAAAAAAAGGATTTCTTTTTCGAAAAAAATTTCCCCCCGCTTTACTTTCCCCTTGGAAAGTGTTTTTAAAACCTTTAAAATGAGCTGCAATTTCCCGGCACAGTCCCGGTCAGATGGGGCAGTGTTTTTTGGAAGGAAAGCGCCCTGTTTTTTTTAAAAACTTTATTTTCTAGTGGTAAAAAACTTTAAAAAATAAATTTCTTAAACCCAAATGAAAACCTTTAAAGGGGGTTTTTCATTACCCTTTAAAAAGGGCTTCGAAAAAAGGGGACCCGTAAAAAAAAAACAACCCTTTTTAAATTTGGGTTGGAAATTTGCAAAAAACCCGTTTGTTTTCACGGTTTCCCTTGTCTTTGTTTTGTGTCAACCAGTTCCCCAAATGCCCGGGCGATTCCGCCCCCTTGCATGTGTTTGGATAAAAGTTCCCCGGGGGGAGGGCAGAGTTTTTGTTTCCCCTGGGCAGGAATCCGGGGGGGGTGCGTTGTAAGCGTGCAGGGTTTTCCTTTTGTTACTGAAGGAAGCGTGGGGGGGGTTTCGACGTATGCGTTTCCCGGGGGGGTTTCTCTGTTCAAATGAAAGGGAATTAGTGGTTTGGTTTAGACGTATTTTGTGGGGAGGAGGGGTTTTTACTGATTGCAACAATCAGTTGGTAGGTTTAAAGGGCCCTTTGCGTGCGGGGTTTGCTCTGTTCACTGACAGCAATCGGGGGCCCTGCAGAGAGAGAGGGGAGTACAATGAAAAACCCCAGATAAAGTTTTTTAGTTTTGTTCTGCGATTGTAGAGGTCAGGGGTTTGTAAAAATTTCTGCAGGTATATCATTTGTTTTTCCGGGGGAGAAAAAAAAAAAAGAAAAAAAACACCTTTTTTTCCCCAAAATTTCCAAAATGTCAAATCCCCTTTTCTAGTTACAAAGTATGAAGGAAAAGCAAAAAATTGAAAGATATACACTATGGAGTTACATTAGTTTTTCAATTCCAATGTTTCCCTTTTGTTTTAAACGGGCTGAGAATTTTCCCCCCTTCCCCCTTGCTACCCCCGGGAATGAATTCTCCCCATGCACTTTTTGGGGGCATGTTGCGGAGAAAGATACGCCCTGCTGGGAGGAGAAAACCCCCAAACCCCATTTCATAAGTTTCCCCTTAGAAACCAGTAAAAAACGTCCCCAAATGATGAAACGATAAAACCTTTTAATCAAATTTAAATTTTTCCCTTTGTACACTAAATTTTAAAGGAAAAGGCAAAGATTTATCAATTTCTGTCTAAACAGGGCAAAATTTGGCCCGGGAGTGTGATCTGCTCCCTCAAAAAACCCCCCCAGCCGCGCTATGACCCCATTTTGGGGGCAGGGGTTTATATTGGCCCCACCACCCTTCCCCAAGCCGTATGCTTTTGGGAAGCCCCGGGGCTAAAACTTAGGGGACATGTATGATCGGGTTTTTTTTACAGGTTTTCGGCCCAAAAGCCCCCAAAGTGACGGCTACGTTTTTCTAATGTGCCTTTAAAGAATGGGTTAGGTGATTCTTTGTAAGAATCAACAATTTTTAATGTTCTTTAAAATTGAGGGAGGGTTTAGGGGGGCGTCGCCCAAAAATGTAAGATTTGACACGATAAATTTAAAAGTGGTTCGGCCCAAAAAAAAGGGCCCCTTCTACTCGGACAGGCAGACCTTTATCCCCTGTGCTCTGTCTGGCCTTTAGGGTCCCAAGGGGGAAACCGAATTTTCCCGTTCGGGAAAAAAAAAGTCCAAATATTTCTCAACCCCTTTCCAAACCGTACAATAATAAAAAAGTGATTTCTGACAATTATCAAACTATATAAAATTTTAAAATTTTTTAAAAATTTATTATTTTTATAAATGTTTTCATATAAAAATTAAAAAAAAAAATATAATATCCCCAAAATTTTAAAAAAATCTCTATAAAATAATTTAAAAGGGGAATCTTTTTTACATAGTTACCCCCCCCCCTTGTGGGACAGCACAAGCCAGTTCAGACCTGCTGTTTTCCCGCCCCCTTGTGTCCCTTATTCTGTAAGATGCTGGAGTTTTTTGGTGCTTTTTTAAGGGTCAAAATCTTATTCATTAAACGTTTGTTAGCCCCGGCCCACAAAGGCTTTTGCCCCCCCCACTGAAGTTATTCTCTGTTTCTTAAATTATTCAAAGTAATACTTTTTTCTGTTGAGGTGGGGGGCTAAACCCCAGGTGGGGGGGAAGAAAAAAATGAATCTTTGGGGTTTTTCCCCCGATTTTTTTCTGCCGGAACGTACAGTATGCGCCACAAACACATTTGTTGTTTCGGGAGCTCGCGCTGATTAGCGCGTTCTCCCGGGAGGACGCAGGGGGGCTGGCGCCCCCCAGCCCCATGGCATGCATTACTCGCGACGCGTATTCGCGCGAATTTAAAAAACCCTGTGACTTATTTCCCCCCGCGTTTTCAATTTCGATCGTATTGTATGAGCCCGGGGCTGGGCGTTTAAAACATTTAGAAAATATGGATTAAAAGTAACTATTGGTGCCCTTTCCCTCGTAAAAAAATGCAATTTTTTGTGAACTACGTTTCGAAAAGTGCCCCAAAAAAAGCCCCCCGTGAACAAAATCCTTTATTTGACTCTTTTCTGCGGGAAAAATTCAGATTTTGGGTTTGAGCATTAAATACCCCGAAAACGCAGCATCTTATAGAATTAGGGACACGCGCTGGAAAAAGATGTTTTGTCCCCCTAGCTTTTTGCTTTTCCCCAAACAACGGGGGCAAAATCTATGGACGGGGGGAAATTTTAAATTTTTTAGAATCCCAAAACTAGTGTTTTTGATTAAAAAACCCCCGGGGTCAGGAAGAGGGCGATACATAAATTTTAAGCAACCCTTTTTTTTGTGCAAAGAAAAAATTAATATAGGTAATGGGGGGCAAGAAAATGATGGCCCCCCGTTTAAACCCCCTTTGTTCACAGTGTTTTTTTGGTTTTTGGATTTCGTTTTTTTCCTTTACACCTTCCTGAGCCTAGCTTTTTTAAATTTTTTTTTCCCACATTGCCCCCGGGGGGATTTTTCAAGGGGCAAAAATGTAACTTTCAATGGTGACTTTTCATTGTTTTTGGGAAAAACAAAACAAAAATTTTTTTGTTGGTGGAAAAATGAAAAATGCCTGTAAAAGCCCCCTTTTTTGGACCAATTTTTTTTTGTTTTATCACCTACGGACCTGATTGGGGGCTCATTTTTTGCAGGCTGTATTGTAGTTTTTATTGGCACAATTTTGGGATACATGTGACTTTTTGATCACTTTTTATCCCATTTCTTTTTTTGTATACAGTGTTCAGCGTACATGAAAAATAATGTTATTGTAACACCGAACGCTGTGGTCCGATGCCCGGACCACGGCCCCCGGCGCCTCCCGTGCCGTAGACTGGGCACCCGACCCCAGGCACGGCCAGCCCCAGCATGCGCCGCGCCCCTACTCACCTGACCGCGTCCTGCTTCCTCCTTCTGCACCATGCAGCAGTCTCTGCTTCTGCATGCACTATCCCAGCCGGCCAATAGGGGCGCGCACGAGCAGCTTCTTGGATTTAAAGGGACAGTACCTAATTGGTGTTCTCTTTCCACCTATAGCCTTTGGGCACGGGCTTTATAGGGATACCCCTTCCTGTCGTCGGCACCCAGTTGTTGGTGTCCCTGCGTTAGCAACGTTTGTCTGCGTTTGCTAGCGTTCCCTCTGACGGTTCCGTAGTCTCTACGTTTCCGCTCCTGCCTTGCCAGTCCTGCCTACTCTGATTCTATGCTCCAGTGTCCTGCCTACTCCAGTTCCATGCTCCGGTTGGCACTGTGTCCGCACTGCCTGCTTCGGCTGTCACCGCTGGGTCCTGCGTCGGGGGAAGCGACCTGGGGGATTCCCTGCAGCAAAGCCCCTCTTGCCTTGAGGCGGGCTCCGGTGAAGACAAGGGGCCCCTTAGACCCCGCTCCCCGGCGTAGGCTACGCCTACTCCTAGCGGTGACCGATGGATCCACTTCCCGCTCGCTGAGCGGTCCTGACAGTTATACTTTAATAGTTCAGACGAATGCAGCATGAATGATGTTATACTTTAATAGATCGGACAAACGTAGCAATACCAATTATGTGTAACCTTTTTGTTGACTTTTTTAATTTGTATAGCAGCAAAATGGGGGTGATTTAACCGTTTATTATATTATTATTTTTTTTACATTTTTTTTTTAAACTTTAACATATACAGGCAGTCCCCAACTTACACCGTTCCGACTTACATCTGTCCCCTAGTTACAAACGGAGACTTATAGGGCATGCTGACACTTGTATTTCCCATTTTCCCAAACAGAAGAGGTGAACGAAAATTCCAGCACCACAGCAGACATTAGGTGAAATAAGGTGAAATCTTTTTAAAAGGGGGACGACCAAAACAAATGAAAAAACCTTTTCCCTGCATACCCGAAACAAAAAAAAAAAACTTTGTTGTGCGGGATTTCACTTAATAAATTACTGTTCCGACTTACAAAAAAAAATTCAACTTAAAACAAACCTACATCCATCCGTTTGTAACCGGGATGCCGTAGTAGTTTTGTACTTGACCAAAAGGGCGAAATTGATTGTACTAAAAATGGCAGTACTATTGTACTTATTTGTAAATGATTAAACCTCCTCCAGCACAAGTTGAATCATGAAAACCTTGGTCACGACTAAGAGCCTCTCTTGTTTTGGCCCTCGAAACGCGTAGACAGTCAAATTTTGTTGGTTTTTTTGATTTTTAAATTTAATGTTTTTATCATAGCTACAATAAAGGAGGTTTTTCATGATTAAATGTGGGCTGGGGGGAGGGTTTATCATTTACAAATATTTTTCGTGGCCATCTACAGCTGGGTGGGAACGGGCCCTCTTTTCCTTGGGGGAAAATGGGAGTTGCCCAGGGGCCCACAATTATAGGGCCCCAAATTTGGGGTTTTGTAGTCCCAGAAATACAAAAAACAACCCTAATCCTTGGTTGGCTCCATGATTAAGGTTTTGGTGTTTTTATGATGTGCAAACAGTTAAAAACTATAGTGGAGAAGGGAAACCGGTAACCAGGGCATAAGTTTGGGGGGCTTGAGGCATGGCCCCAAATTTTGATGGGCCTGTATTTTGGGACGGCCCAAATTTCAGTGCAAGCCCCCAGGGGCCCCTAATTCTGTTTAAGGGCGACTCTGAACCCGGGAAAAATTATTGGGAAAAGGGTCCTGCAACAAGGGCCCTTTAATAACGAGTGTAAAGGGGGTTTAGTGATTTCCCCTTTATTTTTTTTTATTTTAATTTCAAATTTTACTTTCCATGTGGGAAAAAAATTTTGATCCAAGGGGGGGGTTTCCTTAGAGCAGGTCCGTAACACATTTAAAACCCCGCAGCCGGCCACATCCCGCCCCCCGTGCAGCCGGGCAAAAAACCAAAAATGGTAAACTTTACTTAAAATTTTAAATGCCCTTTTTTCTGTAAACCAAATTGTTTTTTGCACCTCTCCCCTTACCTATATTTTTAAATTTTCCATCTTGTATATATTTTCTGTCTAATTTTGGCCCCCCAAGGTAATTAAAAAACTATAAACTTTAATTTTGGTTAGTCTGTCTTGATCAATGGGCCCAAACGGGCCCAATTCTCGGGCTATAGTATTAAAAAACCCCAAGGGTTTTGGGTTTCCCGGAAACCCCGCTAAAAGTCGGGAAAAAGGGGCCGGTCTTTTAAAATAAACGAGCGAACTGGTGGCAGCCTTTTTTGTTTCCCTGGCCAGGTGGGGAAGGGTTAACAGTTTGGGAAAAAATTTAATTTGGGTGACCTTGACTCCCCCTATGGGCAGCGCAACGTCGAGATACACCCCAAGTTTAGGGCCCTGTTCCTCAAGGGGCCGGGGGACTAGGGTGTTTTTGTCACATGCCATAAAAAATTGAATTTTAATGGGGAAAACCCCTTGAAATTTAAACCCCAGAAAAAGGGACTCTTGGGGGCCAAACTCTTCCCCTTAAACACAAAGAGGTTTTTTGGAGCCCATTCCCCAAGATAATTTCCAAAAAATGTCTAAAAATGGGGGCTACCCTTTAAATCTAATCCATCTTTCCTTTGTGCTGTGTAAAAATGTTCAATGAAAATTTCGGCAAAATTTAACCCACAATTAAAAGGGTTTTTTTTTCCCTTTTTTAAGGGGCTTACGGTTTTTTTAAGGGCTTTCTAAATTTTTTCAATATATTTTTGTTAAAACCCGTGGTTTTTTATAATGGCAAAAAAATTTTAGGGGGGGCCCCCCAAACAAATCACGGGGAAACTCTGTGCCCTTTTGGATTTCTGAAGGGCTTTCCCCCTTTTTAAAAGGGGCTTTCCCCCTTATGTGCCAGGGTTTGAGGATGTACTCGTCAACCACTGGGGGAATTTACTATTAACGAATGTAAGAACGTTGACACTGACAAAGGGCCCGGTCTAAAATTTTTTTTAAATCCCGTGTTGAATTTTTCCAGAAAAGTATGAAGCTTTTGTAAAAGGTTGGAGGTGGTCCCAATTTGGGCCACCCCAGGCGATGGGGTAAGCCCCCCACCAGGGGAAATTGGGGAAACTAAGTGGGTCCTTTGGGGATTCACCCGGGGCCCCCTGCCCAAAACGGGGTGGGGTTGCTGCCCCCGGGAGTCTAAACCCGGTCACTTCCCCTGGCGGGGCTTCCTGCGGTGGTGGGGCCCAAAGGGGAGGGGAGGTACAGATTAAAGTTTGGCAGGCTCGTAGTCGGGGAAAAGGCAGGAGGGCAGAGCAGGTGGCCCGAGGCTCGTGAACGTTAAAAAACAACAAAAGGGCCCGGGCTGGCGGCCCGGGGTCGTGGTCGGTAAACGTATGGCCCCAGGTTTGGGACACGGGTAGGAGGAAAAGACAAGACTAGGAAGGCTTTTTCCAAGGGATATACATCAGGATCCGGGGAGGGCCGCCAGGAAATAGGGTGGACTTAAAAAAGGGGGCATGCCCGGCAATGGCCAATTTTAATGGGCACCCGTCCCTTTAAATATCAAAACGCCAGGGCCCCGGCCCTAGGGGGCGCAGCCAGGGACCTGGGAAAGGCTGAGCAGGGGCGTGGCCGGCCCGGGGAACGCCGACGGGGACCGGGGGGTTTAGCGGAAAAACCCAACCCGGGCGTGCGGGACGGGGGGTTTTGCTAGGATGGGCCCAAGCACGGGTGCGGGCCCACGGGCCCGGGACAAGGGGGAAAGGGGGATCTGTTACACTGTTCTTTTTGGGTCCCTACATAAAGGTGCAGTTAAAAGCCCCAAAACGACAAAAATCTGGCCAGGGACCACCTTTACCCTGGGCTGGTTTTTTCTGCAGGTCATACATACAGGGGGATGTAGAACCAAATACGACAAGCTGGCCAGGCACCCCCCCCTTTACCCTGGTCCGGCTGTTTTTTCTGCAGGTCCCTACTACAAAGGGGATTTGTAGAGCCAAAAACCACAAGTCCGGCCCCAGGCACCACCTCTAAAATTGGTTTTGGGTTCTTCTTTAGGTAAAAAATCAGGGGAGTGTTGAGGGCCTTTCCACAGGGCTGGCTCAGGCACCCCCCCTCTAAATTTTGGGCTGGCGTTCTTTTGCAAAGGGATACATAAAGGGCAGTGTAAGCCAATTAAACCCCAAAATTGGGTCGGGAACCCCCTTTACCCCGGTCCCGGGGCCCGTTTTTTTTTCTGCAGGTCATACATTTCAGGGGGAGTGTAAACCAATAAAGTTTGGCTCAGGCACCAAAACCCTTTTCCCTGGTTTTGGCTGTTCTTCTGGGAGGTCATTCATAAAAGGGGATGTAAGCCAATACCAAAATCTGGCTCAGGGACCCAAAACCCCTTTTCCCTTTGGGCCGGGCGTTCTTTGGGTTTTTAACATACAAGCCGGCCCTTTTAGTTGGGAAAAAGGCAATTCTGGGTCAGGGGAAACCCCCTTTAAACCCCGGTTCCCGGGTGTTCTCCAGGTCATACAAAACAGGGGCAGTGTAAAAGCCCCAAAAAAAACAAAAGGTCGGCCAACACCATCTCTAACTTGGTTGGTGTTCTTCTGCGGTTTATACATAAAAGGGCAGTGTTTGGCCAATACCACAAGTCTGGGTCAGGCCCCCAAACCCTTTTCCCTGGGTTTGGCCCGTTTTTTCTGCAGGGGGGGATACAAACAGGGCAGTGTAGAAAACCCAAAACAAAATCTGGCTCAGGCACCACCTTTACCCTGGTCTGGTTTTTCTTCGGGTCATACATAAGGGCCGGGAGAAGGAAACCAAAACCACAAGGCTGGTAAAGGGACCACCTTTTCCCCGGTCTGTTCTTCTGGGTCATACATAAAAGGGCAGTGTTTTTCCCAAAACCACAAGTCTGGCTCAGGCACCACCCTTTTCCCTGGTTTTGGCTGTTTTTTCGCAGGTCATACATACAGGGGAGGTTTTTTAAAAGCCTATATGACAAAGTCTGGCTCAGGCACCACCTTTACCCCCGGTCTGGCTTTTTTTCTGCAGGCAAATATACAGGGCAGTGTAGAGCCAATTTCCACAAGTTGGCTCAGGCACCACCCTTTTCCCTGGTCTGGCTGTTCTTCTCAGGTCATACAAACAGGGCAGGGGTAAGCCTATATGACAAGTCTGGGTCAGGCACCCCCCCTTTTCCCCTTGGGTTTTGGGTTTCTTCTGCAGGGCATATATACAGGGCAAGGGGGGTAAGCCAATAACCCCAAGTCTGGCTCAGGCACCACCCTTTTTCCCTTGGGTCTGGGTCTGTTTGTCTTCTGCAGTCATAAACATACAGGGCCCAGTGTAGAGCCTATTATGAAACAAAGTCTGGGCTTTCGGGGCCACAACCCTCTTTAAACCTTGGTTCTGGGCTGTTTTCTGACTGGTTGTTCTATGCTTAGGTTTTTGGTGTCAAAGAATCATTAAAAATGGGGTCTATTCACCGAATGAGTTTTGGTGGCAAAAACGCCCCCCAGAACGTTTTTTTCTAAAATCTTTTGGCGCACTAAAAAACAAAAGTTGTCGCTTCCTGCGCTTATCACGACAAAAAAAAAGTTTTGGAGTGTTGGACTGGGTCAAATTTAAATTCTATAGGGTCAAACTGGGGTTCACTAACCTCAAGGGCTTATTGACGCGGTTTTTTAAAAAGCTGGCAGATTATTTTATTTTTCACAGGCGGGACCCAGGGTCAGCACCTGGCAGGTTAAGTTAACAGGGAGGGGTGTTTTACCCTTATGTTTACCCATGTTACACTTTGGGGTAATTTTATTATGCCAGAAAATGAGAAAAAAAAAAAACTTTTTCAGTTTTGCTTTATATATCAAATTAGGGAAAAAATAAAAAATTTGTTAAAAAAAAATGTTTTTCCCCAGAGGGTTTTTTTTTTGGACCCTATGGGGGGCCAAAAAAACCCAAATTATGTAAACATAAAAAACAATTGTAAAAAAAACATAAAATAAAAAATTATTACAGGAAAATAAAAACATTTTTCAAAGCTGGGGACAAAATAAAGGATTCGGGTAAAAAATTAGTGGGAATAAATAAAAAAAAAAATGGAGTGTGTGAAAAAGCGTCTAGGTTTCAAAAAAAAAACCAAGGGTGTTTACTAAGGGAAAAAGGAAAATGTTTCTTGTTTCAGGAAGATGGGGGCTTATATTGGCCTGGGTCGGGGAACTTGTTTAACAGGTTTAGCCCCACTGACAATTGGATATTACCCCTTTTTAAGGATATGGTTTACACTTTGGGGTGCGGGATCTTGCTGTGGGGACATTTGGTTTGTTGCAAGGGAGCTTGATTGTGGGATTTTGTTACAAATTTTTTTTTTTCACCAGATGTTATTAATACATTTTTCCAAAATATTTTAAACTTAATCAGGTGTTAGGAAAACAAAAATATTTCCAACGCTTGAAAGTTTGTAGATTTAAACACTGTCCGTGGGATTTTGCCTATAAAAAAATTAGAGTGATTGTAAAAAAGCAGTATGGCTGTAAAAAAAATCCATTGGTTTAAACAAAATTGACAGAAAAAAAAAAAATCCTGCTTTTGTGGTGGACCAAATCCCTTATGATTAGGGATCCTCTTACCACAATTTCAGAGGGAGAGGGTTTCAACAAATTTTACAGGGCCCGTCTCAAATTTTACCACACAAAACTGGGTTGTGGGGAACTTTACATCTGGTCCCTAGTTACCAAACAGGGAGATTTTTATGGGGCATGGCTTTGGGGGACACTTTGTAGTTTTTCATTTGTTCCACAGGGAGGAGGAGTAGGGGCTGTGAAACGGAACAAGTTTTTCAAGGGCATGCCACCAGGCAGCACATGAGGTAGAAAGAAAAAAAAAATTAGTGGAAAAATCTTCCTAAAAAAGGGGAGCACCAGGACAAGCAAAAAAACAAAAACTGTAAAAAAAACCCTTCCTGCACTATCCAAAAAACTAAAAAAAAAAAACCTCTTTTGTGGCGAGGGAATTTTACATTTAATTAAAAAATATTATTACTGTCTGGGGGGATGACGTAAACAGATTTTCAAATATCTTAAGGAAAAAAACAAACATTACCAAGTCCTTCCTGTTTCGGTGGACCCCGGGGGGGCTGCCTGTATAAAGTGAAAAAATGTCTTCAATGTTTCCCCTTGAGGCACATAAGCCCACCTAGGGATCCTCCCCTGGGGCAGATGGCTTTGGGTTCCTTTGAAAGGTTGGGTCTCCATTATTTTTTTTTAATTCCGGATTCATGAATGTAAAATTTTTTCCTTCCCCAAGCTCACCACCTGCCAAGTGTTTAACTTGGTAAGACAACTGTGAACTGATAGCAGGATTTGGATTTTCTATTAACAAGGACAGGATTTTGCAAATAACAATAAAAATGTTTAATATTTTCTTCTTTCCCTTTTCCTTTGTCATTTGTGGCCTAATTAATGTCTTGGAAAAATATTCCCCAAAAGGGGGAATGTTTTGTTCTTCGTATTAAAAATTTTTGCCTAAAAAAAAGCTTTCCTCCTTTCGTTTTTCGTTGGTATTGCGTACTTACAGGCCCCCTTCTCCTCTTAAAGCCCAGTTTCCAGGCCCCACACAAGGGATGAAATCCCAGTAATTCTGACTTACCGATCCCCATTTTCTTTGATTTTTAGGCGCTTTTTCTCTCACTTTAACATTGCTTTTTTATTACGTGGAAAATAAAAAAAAAATAAAAACCTATCAAACAAGGGGAAATCTCATGGTGGTTTTTTTTTTACTGTAGTGGGACATTTTTCTAAGGGAGTTGGGAACCTTTTTTCGCCTTAGCGCTTTTCAGCGGAAATATCATAAAAAAAAAATTTATAACCCAAATTCCTGTGAAAACATTTGGTCTGGTGACAAATATCTGGAAATATTTGGAAAAAACATTGGTTGGCAATTTTTGCCAAACAAAAGCACCTTTACAGGATGCAACTTTGAATCATGGATGGGGCTTTTTCCATTGCAACGGGTTATGTCGGGCCAGCGTTCCAAGCGGAATTTTTACAATTTCTGTTTAATGGTGGAAAGGCTATTAAAACTGTTTTCTGAGGGGACTAACCTGTGCTTTCTTTGCCACAACAAAAATCTAACCGTGCATGATTTTTGTGACAGATTGCTTCCCACGTTACAACGTTTTTTGTACAAGGCTGTCAACGGGGATGTTAGCAAATGCTTTCCAACTGGACATGATATCAAAGTCTCTGTGTAATCTGTTTTATGAATTCTTAGCAAAAAAAATCACTAAAAAAAGTTAGAGGAGGAAAAACGTTCTGTGATAATCATGGGGCCTGTTATCCCATTAGGGGAGTAAAAAATCTATGCGCCCAATTTTCAGCTAAGGGCGGGGGGGGGAACATTGTATGTAAAAACGGGGGCTTGCCCAGAAAAGTCTTTCTGCCTGGTTCATTCCAGGGCCCCAAATTGGCGCAGGGCCCGGGGTATTTTTTTGCTCTATGTGCCAAAAATTCAGGACGCCACTCCAATATTAGGACCCCATTACCAAAAGGGCCTCCCGGACACTTTGTAATGCGCTGAAGAATCGGGGGAATTTGCTGGGGAGGGGCGTGTCGTACTGCCAACCGTTACAAAAAAAAAGCTCACATTTGAAAGCTTTCAAGTACAGGCAAAAAATCCAAGCGCATTACTGCTGCAACAGGTTAAGGAACGGGCAATTTCAAAAAAAAGTAATTTGGTTTTTAACTGGAGCAGGAAGTTTGTTCGGTTAGGGTAGCTAAGGGGAAAAGGTTGCTAAATTCTAGAAAAACAGGTTTTTCATTAGATTCAGGTGGCATTCCTAGCTACAATATGGAGTGCATAAAAAAAAAAAAAAAATTTGGTGCGTTTTTCTGGGGTGCCAAAAAAAAAAAAACAAAAATCCATATGCACTGTATGCCTAATGTGTATAAGGTGGAAAAATAAGCCATATCTATGGTTTGTATGGAGTAAAAAAAACTCATTGTTGGGAAAAATTTAATCCATAGTTCCCAATAAAGGGCATTATGGAACAATATTTACTGTATGGTTATTTTAAAATATTTGCCCTGACAAAAGTGCCTATTTTATAGAATATTTAAAGGGGGGTGGAAACTGTTTAGTCAAATTTGAGTTTAAAATCCACAAATTTTAGTAATAAACAATAAAAAAATAAAAATTGAAAATAAAACAATTTTTTTTGCCATTTATAATTTTCCAGAAAATTTTCATTTCTGTTAAATGTTAATTGGGTTTTTATGGTTTAAAACTATCGCTGGGGCTTTGGGGCAATAGTGGGTTAAATTCCCTTAACCACCACCCCACTGACTTTTGGGGAAATTGGAGGAAGGTTGGGCAGGGTTCGTCTGTCTTGCAAGGCGACTTCGGAAAGGGGGATGGTTAACTTGCAGGGAACAGGGGGTGGCTTTCAAGCTTCCAGGCATGCAAAAATGGAGCTAAGGAAAAACAGGAGCTGTAGTTTAAAAAATCTCCAATTTCCTAGTTGTGCAGGGTCTTTGTTTTAACGGTCAGGGGATGCCCCCAGGAAAAGCCTTCCGGATCCCGATTTTAAACAGTGGTGAAAAAAAAAACCGATGGAGTTCTGGCGGGGGGATGGTTAAAATTCTATAACAGTCAGCCCCTGGGGGGGGAACCTTAGGGGGAACGGGTCGCCCCAAGGGGATTGTTTCCGTACCCGTAAAAATATAAAGCCTGGCTATTTTCAAGGGCAAACTTATGTGGTGCCCTGAACAGCAGTCTGCAAAAACATTTAACTTGAAACAAAAAAAACCAGAGGTGTTTATGTTATAAAGGGCAGGACAGAGGATTTTTTTTTTTTAAAAAATGGTTAAAAAAAAAAAGCACCATTAAAAAAAAAAGGTTGTAGATAAAAAAAAAATAAAAAAAAATAATTTAATTAAAAATAAAATAAATTAAAAATAATTTGATAATAAAAACATTTATTGTAGGCTGGGGAACAATTTACTGGGACCAAAAAACACCATAAACACATTAATTAGGTATTTTTAAACATGACTGTAATTTAAAACTGCAGGGATTTTATTTGGGACAGGTTATTTAGTGTTGAAAGATGAATAGTGTAATAGGGGGGACGGCCTTTTTTTCAAAAATTCAAGCAAGGCCAATGTTTTTTGTGATAACTTAAAACTACAAAAAAAATAAAAACCAAACATCTCCCACATAAAAAAAAAAACAAAATATTTCCTTCTTTTTACATTACTGGCGGTCCAATGAATAAAAATAAAAAACAAAGTTATGGGGGACTGTTGAAAAAAAAATATACAGGTAGGATGGCAAAAAAATAAAACCTACAAAAAAATTTTGTATGGGTTCATTAAGGGCCCATTTTCAGGGGGATGGGGCCCTTTAAAAGGTGTGAATTTGGGTCTACAATCCCTATGTCATTTTCTAGTAGCAAGTGGAAGAAATTTAATGTTCAGGCAATTCCCTCTGGTAGCTCCAGCAGAAAAGGGAAGTAACTTTCTGTATTCTCTGATGGGTTCCGCATCATAAAAAAAACATGGTTTACTGGTTGATTTAACCTGGTAATCCCTGTTGTGGCAACCCCAACACCCCTAAACCTGTAAGCAAATTTTAAGGCATAGTATCCCAGGAAAAAACACAGGGTACCTTTGGATGGTAGGGGGACATTTTCAACAAATTCAATTGCTAAGGTTTCATTTCCCCCTATTGGGGCTATATGCCCTGTAATAATGGTCGTGTGAAAATGAACCCCTTATAAAACCTCTGTGTTGCAGCAGTAGGGGTTTCCTCCTCTTATATACTTTCTAGGAAAAAAGGTATTTTACTGGAAAATCTGTCAAAATTTAGGTGGTTTTTCCAATTGAGGGGGTTGTGTCCATGGGCAACATGATGGGAACATTGTCCAAATTCAGAAAGTGACCAGGTTCAAGTGTGTGTAGGGGACACCCACCCCTTTGGAAAAAAAACGAAAAACGGTAACACCCATTCTGATGACTCAAAGGGAAAAAAAATTTTTTATTTCTAGGGAGGAAGGAAAAAAGGGGGGGGGGGGAACCAGCGATTTTTTTGGTGTTCTTTTCTCTGTTTCTGACTCAGGGGTAAAGAATTGCGGGTGTTTCTATTCCAGTCTTTCCAAAAAAAAACATTTGCCCTTTCCCCTTTCCCCCTTCCCCTTCCTCCTGAATCCTCTGAAATTCTGGGACAGAATTCGGGGGAATTTAACATTTTTAGGCGGAAAAATAAATACAAGAAAGGAAATTTAAAAAACCACAAGCCCAACAGGATTTTTATAAGAGGAAGTTTTGCTCCAGGAATTTGTTATATCCACAGGGGAAAACACAAGGGATTTACTAAAAAACAGGGGGGGGGGTGGGGGGGGACCATTTCTCAGGAAAGGAGGTCCCCCAAAACGGTTTTCCTCTTTGGCACATAAGAAAAGGGATGCTTCCCAGGAAATGTTATTTCCCCACAAGGGAAAAAAAAACATAGTTTAGGTAAATTATGGTATGTTTTACGGTTTTAAGCCATAGAAAAAAGTAGTTTAGGGAAGGAAGCGAAAGAAAAAAATCCCAGGCGATTCCTTCTTTAGGGCCTAAAAAACTGTTATTTTGGCGATGGTGGGCTTTTCGAGAGGGTTACTAGCTCCCTTACTTTCCAGACTGTGGTTATAAACCAACAAACTGAAAAAAAAACAAAAAAATTCCCTGGATACTTTATACGCAAAAAAGCAATGGACCTTTCAAAAAGAACGTAGGAATCTTTAAAAAAACAAAAAAAAAAACAAAAATGAATATAGCAGGGGGGGGAAAAAGTGAATTTACTAAAAGGTCAAAAGGAAATTCAAAAAAAAAACAAAATCATGTGAAACTTGTTTGTGGGGCGGTTGACGGAGGGGGCTCAGTTAATTTTCTTCTCTTATGGGTTCTCTAGCTCTCAGGTTGTTGGATTTTGTGGGGGCATTCCTCAGTTCACACATAGTGTTTGACATGGAAAAAAAACGTTATTGGGATATTAGGTCCATTTTTGCAGGGTTTGAAAAAAATTTTTGCATTAATTTTAAGGTCTTTCCCCCATTCCTTTCTTTTCCCCCTCTTGGGCCATCTTAAAAAAAAAAATGGTTTCCCTTATTAAAAAAAAAAAAAACCACCAAATCTTCAAATCATTACAATACAGGCGTTCCTGCTCAGTGAGGGAAAAATGTTTGCGGTCCACTTGGGAGATCTTATTCTGCTGTTTAATTTTGTGGTAATCTGCGTGATTTCATGCGCTGCTTTGGAGGGTCTCTGCCCCTGTTTCCCCTCATTTTTTTTTAAGAGGCCTTGGTGGGTGGGGGGGGACCATGTTTGCATACAACAATAATCAGATTTTTTTAACAAAACCACCATTGTAGGACCTGCAGGAAAAATGTCCCCCTAATTTCTTGGTTGCAACTGTTGTGGGGACTGTAAGGAAGGTTTTTACACTGTCCAGCGGGTTTTTTTGGTGGGATTGTGTCTGACAGGTTTCTTGCACATGTTTTCTGCAGGGAGGTGGAGCTGCCATTTTTTTTCTGTTGGGCTTCCCCAGGGCGCACCGGGGCCAATGGAAACGCCGCGGGGTTTGGTTGGTTTTGGACGAGGAAAGGGGAAAAGGGAAGAGGGGGGGGGGAGGGGGGATGTCTGGGATATTCTCTTTGAGTTCTGTTGGTTTCCCATGTAAAGCCTCCAAGGATGAGGTTTTTTCCTTTGGCAAATTCCGGTCATAGGGATCTTTCAGCTGTTGGGTGTAGGGTGCAAACCTAGGGGCAAACTCGTTTCTTCATTCTGGGTCTCTATTATGTGGTGCAGGAACTGGGTTCTTTGGCTAATGGCAGGCCTCCTTTGCTTGATTTTGGATTGTCCCGGTCATTTTGGTTTGTAATTTCCCCCAAATGGGAGGAAAAATAATTTTGTCCTCAAAAATCCCAGGGGGGGTGCTTGTCCAGATTCTTGTCTTTGTCGGAAAGCAAATTGATTGGTTTATTCGTATTAGCTGGTCTGTTAATATAATATCTTTTGGTTTAGTGTTGTTGGGGTGGGAAAAAGGTGTCGTTTATCTGGAGGTCCGGGGACGTTTTTCTTTTGAGGTTACTAGGCTCTTTCTTTCACTAACATGATTGTTTATTACAAGGATAAAAATGAAAATCAAAAAAAATTTACAGGGGGGGACTTTTTTTATTACCACAAAAAAAAGGAACATTGGATTCAAACAAATATACTCAATTTAGGGGGGGGCCTCTAAAAAAGGTATTGCCAAGATTTTTTCTTTCATCTTTCTTACAAAGGAAAACCATAGCTAAAACACTCAACTCCACCGGGGCCAAACATTTATTAAGGTTTAACCCCCACTGTTCCAAAAAAACTGCTCGTTAACACTTTTAATTTGGTCTAAATCAGGCAAAAATTCACCTTGGGTGGGGGGCGCCAAAACTCAGTTGATTTTTTTTTAGGGATTGTAGGGGACCTGTCAAAGGGGAACAATCTCTTTTTTTTGGCGTTCAAAAAAACCGAGCATCGTTTGGGGATATATAAAGGGAAAAGGGTGATTTGGAGGTGCCTTGTTGAAACACGTGGCCCATGGGTTGTTTTGGTGCCAGATCAGGGCTTAGGTTGAGGTTATTTTCAGAAAAAACTGCTATCTTCCTGGGAATTTTTCACCGCAACAAAAAAAAAAAAAAAAACCAATCCTTAGGGTTTATACCAGGAGAATGGGTTCCGAAAAAAGAAAAAACATCAGTGGGCGGCCCCAGTTCCTGTGCGGGGGCGGAAAAAATTGCCCCTTGTTGTGACCAGGGGAGGTTCAAAAGGAGGGAAATTGGGGCAAGGGGGAGGGGGACAGGTTCGAGCTGATTTTAGAAAAAAAGGCAACAAAAACCAGGGGGGGACCTCAAATCGCCAACCCCGTTACAAACAAGGTTAGGCAGGAAAGGGTGATTCTCTGGAAAATCCGCCCACCCAGTACGGCGAAAAAATCTTTGGAAAGGGGGCAAGATGGGAGTACAAGGTGCTGGAGACCACCCCACCGGGGGTGGCTCCACTCCTTTCAAGCTAAATATCCACGGAAAAAAAAAAAAACTGAGGCTCCCAATTTGGGCCCAAAGCTTCTTCGAAAAAATGGGACGTTTAGAAGATTGGAAAAAAAAAAGGAAAAAAAGTTGCTGGTTCGATGGGGGGAGAGTTCTCGATTTTTTTTGCTGCGACATTTTTCAGATGGTAGGGTTAGGAATTTGGCATGTTCAAATAACAACATGAAAAAAATGCCATGGGATCCAATTTCCCTGGCTCTTGTATCAATGGTTTTGGCTTTTCAGGGCCTGGGTGGGGGTGGTGTTCCATGGTTGTGGGGGGAATATTTTTCTTGGGGCCCCCACTCTTTTGGGGGCCCCCTTGGTTTACCAATTGAGCATCGTTTGCATCAAACCTTTGTGGTAAAAATCGATTTTGCCAACGAAGGAACTTGAGGGGGCAGTTTCTGGGGAAAGGGGCAAAAAAAAGGGGGGGGGTGTCCTAAAAAAAACCCGTTTACTTAGCATTTGGGGGTAAAACCTAATTTAAAACAGTGGCCGGTGAGTGTAAAAAAAGTTGGCAAGGATTAAATTAAAACCATAAATTTTCACAAAGCCAAACAGGAAACCTTTAAACCTTCAAAATTTTTTTACAGCAATCTTAAAAAAACTGAATAAAAAAAAACGGGAACAAAGCATGGACCCATCACCGTTCCAGTTAAAAACTTTGGCAACACCCTTGCACCAAATTTTAACTAAAAACCAAGGGGGGGAACATGGTTCCTGGGGGGAAGAGGCTCTGTTTGAAAATAATGGGGGTTTTTTGCGCCAAGAAAAGTGAGTTTTTCCTTAACCCCTAACAGGCTGAATTACTTCCCATTCTTTTTAGTGGCTTGAAAAAATAAGGGGGCGTTGTGTTTTCTGTGTTTGTAAAAAAAACAAACCCCCAAAGTACCTACCTTTTGTGGGAAGTCATTTCGCTACACACCTCCCCAGGCCCACATTCTTTTTGGTTATTCAGTCTCTGTAACTTGGAGCAAAAAAAATAATTACCATGTTTATTTGGGGGCTAAATCAAAATAATGATGCAAAAAGTTTTTTCCCCACTTCATCTGCTAGGGGAGAGAAAGGATTGAAGTCTAAAGGCAGGGCTGCGTCTTTTATTTTTTTCAGGGGATAAAATGCTGTAGGGGGGGGGAGGATGGAGGGCTGACTGAGCAGGGGGAGTGTCTGGCAATTTGTTTTTACTCAGATTATTTACATTTTGCAACCCAAGTGGATTCCGATACAAAAGGCATACAGGGATTTTTTCTTCCCCAGGGTATCTTCAAAAAGCTGTTTTTTCATGTTCCCTGCCCTCGAATTAAGAAGTTGGGCAACAAAAGCAAGTGTGGGCAGAAAAAATCAGCTTCCCCTTGTCAGGGCTCGTTGGGTCATGTCTAAGTGGGAATATAAACTGGTCCGGGAAAAAAAAATTAAAAAAACCTTTAGGGGTTCTTAGTTTTTCAGTGGGGCTTGTAGCTCTCCAGAGGGTGCCTTTTCACTTTTCTTAATGGCACATTTATATTTAGAAGGGAAAAAGTGGAATTAAAATTACCCATTTTTGGAGGATCCCCATTTCAAAATTTTAGGGGGAATCGTGGGCAAAAAACCCTTTTAAAGTGTCCTTTCATAATCTGGTTCCTCTCTTTTACTTTTTTTTCAGCTTTTCTGGTTTCTTTCTAGGGGATTTATCAGGTTTTTTCCTGTATAAAAGGAAAATTGCTGTTAGGATGCAGGTCAAAAGATTAAGAAGGGAATGAATTTAGGAATGATATGTTTTCCCAAAAAAAAATATGAACTACAATTTTATTCGTTGAAATAAAATCATAAAGGGGAATACAAACCCCCCAACTCGGATAAAGGGGCCGTACAATTATAAAGAAAAACATTTCAATCCATTGCTCTTGTGCCCTGGTGGGACGTGGTTTCATGTTGGAAAATAACAAAAAAATTTTAAGATGATCAAAAATTTTTTGCTTAAATCTTCATCAGGGGTGGGTGACGACCCTCATTAAGGATGTAAGAGATGTTTCCTGTAAAAAAACTGACAACCTTTTTAAATCTAACAGTATTGGACCATGTGTAAGTAATCTGTTGTCCTAAATTGGATTAGTCATTATTTTGGCCAACTATAAGATTTTCAAGGGCGTGGGGGGCAACAAACCATATTTTTAATGGTTATATTTAAAAATTTTTGTAAATGCGAGGGAATGACAATTTTAGAAAAAAGGGGTGGTACGTTAGAACGAAGAGGGTAACAAAATATTTGTTAACCTTGGGGGGAAATTTTTCATTTCTTGGTGAGGTCCAAAAGCTTCCACTTTTTTTTCCAACATCCCTTTTTGTTTGAAAAAATTGGTATTCCGCTTTAAAAAATAAAAGGCTTCATAAATAAAAAGTTAACATGAAAAAGGAGTATGTGATTCTTAGGATAATAAGGGGGAAATTTTTTTTTTTCCAGTAAATAAAAACCGCGGCCCAAACTTGTGGTCAGTTGGGGGGGGACTTGTTGGGGGGCCTGGGTAAACTTTTGGCAGTATTGTATAAACAAAAACTTTTCCGCCCCTTTAAAAGGAAATTTTTCGTTCTTACAGGGTCACGGGGCTGGCTAGGCCACCTAATTTCTAATACGTTCACAATGGGAAGCATGCAAAAAAATGTTCAGTACAAATTTCAATAACTCTATTGCAATCTTGGGGCCATAAATCTGCACTTGCATTATATTATGTATTAAAATGGTTTAGCACAAAAAAATCTACGCAGCGAAAGCAGAAAAAACTATAAAATTATACAATAAATTTAAAATGTATTACATGGGAATAGGCATTTGACGTTTTTAAAATTGGGTGAATTTTCTCACCTCCTGTCCTTACCAAAAGTTTGGTCACCCCGCCTTTGGGCCAGGGGTGGGGGGGACGGTGTTCCCCACAAAGGAGAGCCTTATTTGTTTCCTGGTGTACCATTTAGATTTAGGGATGAAAATGGGGCCCCAAGTTAGGAGGGTTTGGGAATCCCTTACTGGGGAGTTCGTACATTTGCTGTTGTTTATATAAAGGGCTTTTTTTCCTTGTTATATAGTGGTTGGTTCAAACCAGACTTGAAAAATAGAAAAAAGGGAGGCTTTATTTCTTTCAGAAAAAAAAAATAGGAAAAAGGGTTAAAATGGGTTAGGAGGTTTAGAAATCCAGGGTTTTTTTTAAACGAGAAAAAAAAACCTGGTACATAGCATTATGCCCCCCTTGCTGGAGGGGGACAGGAAAAAACAAATGCGTATGTGGTCTGGACTTCGTTTTCCAGCGCTTGTGCCCTTAATTTCCTGTAAAGGGATTGCAAGCAGGTTTTTCTTTGTATTTTAAAGCTTCAAAATCTAACCAGTTTTTCAGCCATGAAGGGAGTATTCGAAGGAGGTCTTTCAAAGAGGTTCAGTTTTTTTTCAAAAAACCCGGCCAATCGGATGTCGGAGGGGCCCCGGCCCCACCTTTCAAAAAAAAAAAAAATACTGGGGACCAAAAAAAAAACTATCTTACTCTTGGAATGGGTTGGAAAAAAAAACATAGTGAACAATATTCAGGTGGCGGGGGATTTAGGCCTTTTTGGTGGGGGGCGGGGGGGGTTAAACCAAAAACCTGCCTCATTGAAATAAGGATTTGAGGGGTTAAATTACTTAAATACTACAGCAATCTTGTTAAAGGGGGATTAAGGGGGGGGACACAGCGTTGGAACATACGGGCAAGGGGGTTGGGACAACTAGGGGCTTGGTTTTGTTGCCCTCAGCAAACAAGGGGGGGGCAATTTAAATCTATGTGACAGTGTCCTATTTAAAATTCAGTATGTATAGAGGTTAAGGTACAAAATTAAAAAAAGATTTAGTTTTTAGTGTTTTTATAGATAGAGAAAAAAAACTGATTAGAGTTTAAAAGTTTGGCCTTATGGGCAAAAAACTAGTTTTAAAATAATAGTAGATTCTCAAAATGGTCAAACTCTGTTGGGAGATTTTTTTTCCATTTTTTTGGGGATGGACTCATTTTGACAAAACAAACCTTTACTCCCCTTTTGTTCTTCATTCCACTCTTACTTATTGGAAGGGATTTGAGGGGGTCGGGGGGGACCTTAACTTCGGAATATCTTCTCAGTAAGGGACTGCAATTTAATGACAGGGAAGTGTGTTGGGAACTTGCAGGGTTGTGTGGTCATTTCCTTTGCACTTCCCCGGAATAGGTGGGGACCACGATAGGGGGCATTATGGGGGGGAACCTGGGGTGGGGGCTAGCTTGGGGATTCAGGGCCTCTCCACTCAATCAGGCACAACGCCAACAACCCCAGTTTCATGGACAATAGGGACCTTGGTTCTGCACACTTGGGCTCTCACTAATCTTAGCTAGTAACTAAAAATAAACTAACAAGAAATTTTATAAGCGAGAGTGGGGGGTTATGTAAAACGCACCACCCATTATTCCAAAAAACCCCACTTTTCCAGAAATTTCTGCCATTAAAGTGAATTGGCTTGCAATGGGGAGAAAGCTTACAAGTTCCTCACATTCTTGTTACTAAGTGATAGCAATATGAAATTGGAACACATAATAGGACTTCAATCAATTCATAGTGATGATTAGATATAATACCCTTACACCTTAAACCATCCCAGCACAAATCTGCACTGTGATACCACATTGGCACTTCTATACTATAGCCGAGTGAATGTCCCGATGAAGTGGCTAACTAATAATGCAATATTAGAGAACAGGTCCTACATAGCACAAAAGTCTGTGTACTATATAGGACCTGTTCTCTGATATTGGCTTATTAGCAGGCTCGGTCTGGCCCACCGGGGAGTCGTTGGATTCCACATTAGGCCTCGAGCTCCTGTGGGCCCCAGAGTTAATGTTGCCGCTCCCCAGGGCCCGGCCACCGCATCCTACCTCGACTAATATCCTCGATTGCTGGGGGTGCGCAGTGTCAGCAGAGCAGAGCATGCTGGTAGGCCTAAGGTGTTGGGCCTTAAGCCTACCAGGCACCTGCCTTTAGTGGTGTGACGTAGGCGGTGCGATGACATCACATCATCGCGTCACCTATGCCGGGCTTCACTAGAAACCGGTAGGCAGCACGTCATGTCTGGGAGCGGGAGAAAAACAAGGTTTATTTTTACATTTTTTTAATGAGAAATGTGGCCCTAACTACTGGCATACTATCTAAAGGGGGCCTTAACTGCCTGTATACTATCTAAAGGGGGCCCTAGCTGCCTGTATACTATCTAAAGGGGGCGTAATTGCCTGTATACTATCTAAAGGGGCCCTAACTGCCTGTATACTATCTAAAGGGGGCCCTAACGGCCTGCATACTATCTAAAGGGGGCCCTAACTGCCTGTATACTCTCTAAAGCGGCCCTAACAGCCTGTATACTATCTAAAGGAGGCCCTAACTGCCTATATACTCTCTAAAGGTACCCTGACTGCCTGTATACTCTCTAAAGGGGCCCTAACTGCCGGCATACTATCTAAAAGGGGCCTTAACTACTTGTATACTACCTAAAGGTAGCCATAACTACCTGTAAACAAACTAAAGGGGACCCTAACTACCTGCCTATTATCTAAAGGGGGCCATCACTACCTGCAGACTATCTAAAGGGGGCTCTAACTACCTACAGACTACCTAATGGGGGCCCTAACTACCTGCAGACTATCTAAAGTAGGGCCCTAACTACCTGCAGCCTACGTAACTGGGGCTGTAACTACCTACAGCTTACCAAACTGGGGGCCACCACCTACCTACAGCCTAACTAACTGGGACTCACCAACACCAGTGTTCGGGAAAATACTTTGGGAAAGTATTTTAAATATAAAATACTTATGACTGAAGTATTTTAAATATAAATACTAAATACTTTATCTTAAAGTATTTTAAATACAAAAAACTAAATTTACAAACTTCAAAAGTTTTTTCCAAAATTTACAATAATACTTGAAAAATTAAACAAAAAATTTAATAAAAACAAAAAATGGATCAGAGGTCCTTTAGCCCACTAGGTTAGCATCTACCCTGCAGATAATGTCAGTGGCCAGGATTCATTGTGTCCGACTCCTATAGAAGATTCTGTGAACATGGGGAGAGATGCTACAGTAAAGAGAAACATACAGGACCTTCCTTTAGTTAAATATTATAATGTCAGGCATTTGGGGTATTAATTTAGTTCAGTAACCCATGTGCTTCACATTAATAGCAGTTAAAACCCATCATGTCCCATATTAACCTGTGTGCCCTATATAAGGGTTACTAATATGTGAGACACATGGGTTTTCTAATAAAGGACCTTAATTTATGAAGATACCTAATTATTACCTCCATGTCTCTCAAATCAGTAACTCTTATTTGAGGCACACAGGGGGTTAATGTGAGGGACATGATGGGGTTAATGCTATTACTATGAGCACATGGAGTTACTAAGCTTAATGCACATGACCAGACTTTTTATCGCAATGGTGGATTT
Source organism: Phyllomedusa bahiana (assembly GCA_025379985.1). Taxonomy (NCBI): domain Eukaryota; kingdom Metazoa; phylum Chordata; class Amphibia; order Anura; family Hylidae; genus Phyllomedusa; species Phyllomedusa bahiana. Next base: position 213,047 of record JAODAL010000780.1, read on the forward strand.
CCCCCCCTCGGCTTATACTCGAACAATTTGTTTTCCCAGTTTTTTTGGGTAAAATTAGGGCCCTCGGCTTATTCCGGGTCGGCTTTAACTCAGTATATACGGGATTTTACGGATGGATTACGCGATCGGGATGATTAAAAATAAAAATAAACACGCTTCACTACAAGCGGGACTTTTGCTGGAACGCGCTGGAATTTTTCCCTCCTCTCGTCGCACCTCGCACGAGATTTCGAGAAAGAGAGTGATGACGTGACTCGCGCTGTTGTTTTTTTTAAGTGCGGTGAGGGGGGGTTATTTAAATTACAACATTTGTTTTGAATTTAGAAAGTAATTAAAATACTTAAAATACTCCTAAAAGTATTTTAATTACAAATACAAAATACTGAATAAAAAAAAAGTATTTTGATTACAAAATACAAATACCTGACAAGTATTTTAAATACTATTTTAATTACTTGTATTTTAAATACTCCCGAACACTGACCAACACCTACCTACAACCTACCTAACTGGGGCCAACTAACCTTACTAGAGCCTATGAACTTACCTAACTGGGGCCTACTTATCTACCTGGTGGCTATTTACCTACCCACCCGTGGTCTACATATCTACCTTACTTGTTCCTACCACCCAAGCTGCCTGGGGTCAGCCTACCAACTTATCCAGTGGGGGTCTATTAACCGAAATGGACCTAACTAGCTACCCGAGGCCTTGCCTATTTGCCTACCTACCTAGGGTCTTGACTACTTTCCTGGTAATATGATTCTGAGGGGAGCAGCCCATAGCTGTAGCATAATCTCCAGTTGGTTAGTCCTCTCCCCATCCTCCAACCCCTTTGGAGACTGTGCCTCTAAGCTATGTCTCGTACCTGCTCTCCCACTCCTGGGAAGTTTGTACAGAGGTGGGAATAGGTAAAGAGGTTCTGGAAAAGTGAGGATTCTGAGATATTTGTGTGTAAATTCTGCAGGGATAAGTGGTGGCCGGGACATCATGGCAGTGTGGAATGGATGGAGAAGAAAAGGGAAAAATAATGACTCATGACAGAAGAGAACAACTCATCATCTAAGACGTCTCCTGTGAGTCCTTGACATCAGGGGTTATTTTACTTCTATACTGGATCAGTGCTGTATTCACTATAATGTGATGTGATCCAAGCTGATTTCGGACCGCTATGTGGTCTCCATATGGTGGTGTTGTAGGTTATACCTGAGCTGGTGTCTGACCTCTATGTGGCCTCTATATGGCGGTGTTGTAGGTTATAACTGAACTGGTGTCTGACCACTATGTGGTCTCCATATGGTGGTGTTGTAGGTTATAATGGCGCTAGTATGGTGGCAGCGTACACTTGTCCCTGACTATAAAAGTGAATGCACACCTGACCTGTAAAAGGAGTTATAATTTTAGGTCGTGTTCACACGGCTTATTTGTCGAGCCGATTGGCGCCGTACTCCGCACCAGATTTGCGCTTCAATACGGCGCCAATCCGTCGGAGTAATTACGGTAATCCACTGCTCTCATAGAGAACAGTGGATTCCGTCGCTCCTCCTCGCTCGGCGAATCTGCTGCGGGGGGAGAAAGTGACATGCACATTATTTACGGCGTGTACGCGCCGTAGATAATGCATTGTCTATGGGGCCGGCGGGCTGCTCCCCCGCCGCGATCCCGCCCCGTCTGCGTCCCGCCCCTTATTCACGCCGGATTTGCGAGCGCAATCCGGCTCGCAAATCCGGCGTGAATAAGCCGTGTGAACGGGGCCTTACTTTCTTGCTAGTGTTTATTTTAGAAGATGGCAAGGTGCGTGACCAAGGGAAACATAGAGAGGGATATTGTATGTGGACTGGTGGTTGAGGATATGGATGGAGTTACTTAGCCCTGTGTCTATGATATGTTACACTGTGACAAATGTGTCAGACAGATATGTGAGATAAACAGATATGTGACTCACTTGGTATTGCGTACTACACCACAGAGTTCTTTTTCACACTCTCTTATGTGGTAAAATGGACGTATTTATGTCTGAGAGGTCGGTAATATTTTCATGTACAGTAGCTGTAGGGTGGGCCCCCAAGATCAACTCCCTTTGGGCCCCAGGCCCTCCAGTCCGACACTGCTTATTACTTAGCCATATCATCGGGACATTCACTCAGCATACATGTTTCCCTTACTTCTCTTCACTTGGATGGACCATGAATCCAGGACCAGCAGCAAACTCCCACATTGGATTTACCAGCATTTCGCCCTTCGGAGTGTTGTGCCTCCTCGAACAACACAACCATATCAGGTGATATGTACTCATCTCTATTGGTATTTGACGATATCACACGGGGGTGCGCTCCCTGTTTTGGCTTTTTCTCCTCTCGACTATTTTATATACATTAGCACTTCTATTACTTCCTGCCTCACGCCAACATTGTGTTTTTTTGTTCATTTTACTTCCTGAAAAAACTGCAATAAAATGTGATCAAACAGTCATATGTTTCTCAAAATGGAATCAACAAAAACTACACTTTAGCCGCAAAGATGAGTCCTCAATCAGGCCTATAGATGGAAAAAAACACAACGTCATTGGTCACAGAAAATGGGGCTGCAGCACAAATTTAATAAACAATGTTTACAAAAAAAAAAAATACTAAACATGACGAAAACCTTAAATATTTGGTATCACCGTTATTGTATCAAGCTGCAGGATACAGATACATGGCGTAATTGCGGCACGTACAGTACACGCCGCAATACGCCAGGTGATTTGGGAGTTGCGCTGATCAGCGCGTACTCCCGAGGCGCGGGGGGAGGGGAGGCGGCAGCCCACCGGCCCCATAGACATGCATTACTTGCAGCGCGTACTTGCCGCAAGTAATTGACATGTCACTTATCTCTCCGCGCATACAATCCGATCGTGTTGTACACGCGGGGGGACGAGGCGTAATCCATAGTTCTCTATGAGAGCTATGGATTACCGTAATTATGGGGCGCATTTCCCCGCGTATTAAGCACAGTACTCCCCAAAATACGCGGAGGAATGCGCTTCAAAATAAGCCATTTGAACACACCTAAACACCTCACATGTACCGAACTGTGAACAACATAAAAACAAAACCTTTACAAAAATGGTGCATCCCACTTAGATTTTTTGGGTTTTGGTTTCTTAGTACATTCTATGGTATGGTCAATGGCATAATTAAATACTACATCTTGTCTCGCAAAAAAACAAGCCCTCATATGTGGATGAAAAAATAAAACATGGCTCTTGAAAGGAAAAGGAAAAAATATGAAGAGCCAAAAAATGAGGACGATGAGGCGGGAAGGGTTTATAGATAATCAATGAGCTGGGAATACCCCTTTAAACATATCATACAGTATATCAATGAATGAATCCATCAGTTGCACATATATAATCCCCAACCCTGCTCAACATATGACAAACATAACTAATTTGCTTGAGCTGATATAGATTAGTACATTATAATCTTTTGCAGAATGTGATCTTAATAAACTAAAACTAGAACAGATGTCATTGATAGTAGAATGTATGTTAACTTTGTATAGTGTTTTCACATTATTTTTTATCTGTGTTCCTTGATGGGGCTTCCTGCCTTCCTTTCAACTCAATTGGGAATTACAATGTCTATGCTATGATTTTAACTCTTTACTTATGTAATTCTTCAGATGCTCATGTGATCATCATATAGACAAAATTCTGTACTGTCCATATTTGTTATGCATGACACAAGTATCCTGGTAAACATTGCTTTAAATAGAGGATCACGGTGAAATTAGGAAGGTTTTCTGTTTTCATACAATTCCTACTTAGAAAGGTTTCTTTGCAATAACAAACTTTGAAGGGAGAGGCAAAACCCCAAACCCCCCCACCTAACATTTATTAATGCTTCTCAGAAAATTTTTAAAAAAAAATAAAAGGGAGGTTCTTAGTATTTTTTGATAAAACCCGTATACCCCCATTTGCCGTCACGGCGACCTCTTAAAAAAGGGGTCTTACCTAAATGGGGGCAGCGCGCATGGGGGGCACCACCCACAAAACACCAGATAGGGCACAGTCCGGGGCCCACAGCCCCATGCGCCGCCCTACCCCACGGGCTCTGGGGGGCTGTGGGGGCGGCCATTGCTGTTTTTTGGGTGTTTCTGGGGTGGGGGGAAGCCCGGCCAGGGGATAGGTTGCAGCAGTGGGGTTTTGGGGCCACCGGATGTGCCCCTCATCTGTGGGGTTTTTTTGCGGGGGTGGTGGCTCCCATGGGGTTTCCACTTTTAGAGTGGGGGACCCACTTTTGGGTCGCGTGGGGTGGCAAGGGGGTTATACGTTTTATCAAAAATTTAATAAAACCTCCTTTTCATTTTTTGTAAATTTTTGTGAGAAGTTATTTTAAGAAAGTGTGAGGATGTGGGTTCATCCCTTCCCCCTTTCCAATCTTTTTAAATAACAACCCAAAGTGTCTCCCTGCTAGGACCCCCGGTGACCGGCTGTCATCTGTGCGAAAATATCTAGAAAAACACCATACCAAAATCAGATTTTTATGCAAGAATTTTGGTGCATTTATGGTGCAGTTTTTGTCAGAGTGTTGCATTTTGCCCATACCCCTCGCTTAGAAAACCATGCCCACTTTCTGTGAAGCCTCGTAACCTTGTTGGAGAGGTCACAAAACGTGTTCAATGCCCACAATAAAGTTTTTTTGGACCACTCAAAAATGTTCGTTTTTTGGGTGCTTTTTCACGACATTTTCCCCCGAAACCCACTAAGTAAGTGGGGGGCCCATTTATTTTTTTAAATCCAAACCCTAAAAATTTTAAAAAAGGTATGGTAATATAAAGGGAAAGGGTTTTCTTTTTTCCCCTTTCCCCTGCTGGATCCACTTATGGCTTTGGCTCAAAAAACGGCAAAGGCGGCTTCCCAGAAAAAAAAGGCTGTGTGTGAAACCAGCCGAAGGGAAGTATGTGATCTGCAGACATCATGAAATCTCAGTACACAATATAGATAATTGAGAAATTTTTTTTTATACAGTAAAAGCTAATTTGCTGAAAATGGAAAAAACCCTTCAGGCCCCCTTTTCACACTTTTGTTGTTCTTTTCGCCCGGTTCGTTGCTGGTTACAAAATAAATGGGTAGATGCACATTTCTTTATACAGCAAAACAGATGAAAAAGGAATTGCGAAAAATAGAAAACCATTGCAATTAATGGGCCCCAATGGGTAAATAAAATTTCCCGTGAGCCGGGGTACAAAATTTTACCCAAAGGGGACATCTCATTTTGGTTCCCTCAAAGGGGTGTTAAGGGGGGCGGGGCTTTGGGGGGTTTGAGTGTGCCACCACCTGTGAGTTACTAAAAAGAGCAGTGTGAAGGTGCGTGCAAGGAGCTCGAATTTTAAGTGCCCGATCCCTTTACGGCACGGGGGCCTTGCCAAGCATGGTGCATCCTGCTGGGAAAGTGGAAAGGGGTCCTCCAACGCCCCTTTTTTCCATCCTGCTCACGTGCCCAACCCTTCTTGGGCCAACTAAGGCAGGCCTTGTTTTTGCCCAAATTCCCAACTTTGGAAGTGGCCTTTAGGAATTTGAATTGAGCTTGCCGCTTGAGGTTTGAGTGGGCCCCCCCCCCATTTTAATGACACGCCCTCTTTTGCAATCTGTTAACAGCTTTGGGAGGGAAAATTTGAAAAGGAGGGTGTCCTCACTTTATTTGACGTTGGACCCCAAACCCAACCCAAGGGGGTAACGCAATTAACCCCTTACCGCCGGACCCATTTTGGGCCCCCTTTACAGACCCCCCATTTTTTAAATCTGTCTTTCACTTTTGGTAGAAAAACTTTTTGACACTTTAACCTACCATTGATTCCCGAGAATTGTTTTCTGTGAAAATTATACTTTAAGATATAAGAAATTTTGGTAAAAAAAAGCTTGTTTATTTGTGAAAAATTTTCAAAAAATGTGAAAAATTTGAAAAATTTACCAATTTAAAACTTCAAAATTTCTGCATGTAAGACGATAGTTATTCCATTTAAATATTTTTAAACAGTTTTCCCATTTTCTCTGTAGTTTGGCCTAATTTTTTTTAATTTTTGTTTTTTTTTTTTTTTTTTTACACTTTTGGGGGCTTAAAAATTTTAGTGTAATTTTCAAATTTTTCAACAAAATTTGCAAACCATTTTTTTGGGGCCCAGTCCAGTTCTAACGGATTTTTGATTGACCTGTATTTTAGATAACCCATAAATGCCCTCATTAAGAAATCACCCCTTAAAATATTCAAAACCGCATTTCGGAAATTTTATTAACCCCTTTAGGTGTTTCACGGGAATTAAAGCAAAGTGGAAGTGAATTTAAAAAATTTTACTTTTTTTTGCAGATTTTCAATTTTTATGCATTTTTCACAAGAAACGGTAAATGTGATCGGGGAAATGCAAATTAATATTGTTCCCAATTCTCCCCGTTTTCAAGTATCCCATATGGGCCCTAGTGCTTTATTAGGAGGGAGCACCTACTGACTCTAGGGGTCTCATTTTTCATTACGATTTTTTTTTTTTTGGGGAAATTTTCTTTTTTTGGGGGACACCCTAAGGTCTAAAAAATTAAAAAATCCCCTAAAAATACCCCAAATTTGGGAAAACACACCCCTTAAGGGAATAAAACCAGGGGGTGTAGTGAGCTATCACCCCCAAAGGGGGGTTAAAAAAAATTTTGAGGGTTGGCGAAAAAAAATTTTAAAAAAATTTTTTTAAAATTGAATTTTTGTGAAAAATTTTTTTTTTTAAAGGATTGGGTAAAAAAAAAAATTGTTTTTAAAATTTTTTCCCAAATTTTGGAATATGGGTGAAATGGGGTTTGGGGATGGGGGTTAAAAAGGGGAAGGGAGTTTTGGGTTTTGGAAAAGGGTTTGGGTGGGGTTTGATTAAAAGAAAATTTAAAAATGAAATTGAAGAATTTTTGGTTTTAAAAAAAAAGTTTTATCTAGGGGTTTTTATACTTTTTGGGGGTCCCGGGTTTTTCCAAAAGTTGTTGTTTTTTTGAGGGGCTATGAAAATGGGGGGAAAACGAGTTCGCCATTTTTTTTTTTGGGGCTTAAATTTTACGGTTTCCCGGCAGTACATGAGGGGATTCTTTACTTGGGGTCGGTAAAATTAAAAATTTTAATAGATTTTATAAGTTTTTTTTTTTTTTTACTTTACACAATAAAAAAATAGTCAAAAAAATTGGTTTTTATGTTGCCCTGTTCTGTACCCTAACGTTTTCATTTTCTGTATAATGGAAAAGGGCGTTTTTTTGGGGGAGAGGAGTTTTTATTTAGACCTTATGGGGGGCATTGCCCTAGATCATTTTTATTAACGTTTAGTAGGCTTTTGAACAAAATACAGCATTCCTGGTATTTTTTTTTATTTTTTTTTTAACAGCGGCCCGGAGTATATTTACATGCTGTATTATCACGGGTCGATACATAATGCGAACCCCAATTGTATTTTTTTTATTTTTTTATGCTTTACAAAATAAAAACCTTTTTTAAAAAAGGAAAACACTTTTTGATCCCCAAAGTCTGAGAGCCAACTTTTTATTTTTCGTGTACGGAGCTTGTAGGGGCTGGTTTTTGGGATGAGTTACGTTTTTTATTGGTATCATTTTTGGGGGGACCAATTTTTGATCAGTTTCAATCCGTTTTTTTTAAAGGCAGGTGAAGAAAAAAATGCAATCCCATAGTGTTTTTTATTTTATTTTTACGCACCAAACCCTGCAGATCCATGAAGTTAGCTTTTTCCTTTGGGTGTACGATTACGGCGATACCCCATTTAATAGTTTTTTTTTTAATTTGGAAGCCTTTTAAAAAAAAAAAAAGTGTTTTTAAATTTGTTAAATAATATTTTGCATCGCTGTCTTCTGAGAGCCCAACTTTTTTTTTTTTCCGTATCAAGACGTGTAAAACTTTTTTTTTGCGGGAGAATGCGTTTTAATTGGTACAAAATTTGGCGTTTATAGATTTTTAAATTTGCTTTTTTTTTATTTAATTGCTGCAGGATGCACAAAAATGCATTCTGTGACTGTTTTTTGTTTTTTTTTTTACAGCGTTCACCCCTACGGATTAAATTTAAATGCAGATTTATAGCGTGGATCGTTACGCAGCGGTGATACCAAATATGGGTATTTATTTTTTTTTCATCTTTTTTGGGCGATTGGCGTTTGTAAAGGGGGAAAAAGGGGGTGTATGTGTTTTTTTTTTATTTTTTGTTTGTTTTTACTTTTTTTACTTTTTTTTTTACTTTTTCCATTTTTTTTAAAATTTTAATTTTTTTTTTTTTTAGTTGCTTTTGAAGAGGCGATCTGTGCCGGTTTCTGGTGCAAGGTGCCAGGGAATTGACACCATGCCCACAAAAGCATTGGGGTATGGGGAGTTACCAGACACCCGGATCATTCGACAGCATCCGGGGATCTGGGGAGACGGGCGAGGGGATCTCTGCCCTGCCCTCGCCCATCGTAGGAGGGGGCTCACCCCCTGCCCGGGCATATTATTGCGGCCCTAACAGGCTGCGGTAAATGATGCTTTTTCACCCCCGGCCGGAGTCCTCCGGGCCCGGGGTGATGGGGGATGAAGCCCGCGGTAATTTACCGCTGTTCCCCTGCCGCGATCGCGGCGGCTCGCCCCCAAGCCCGGCGATCGCCAGGGGGTATTCATAGTCCCCTTTTCGGGGAAATCACTTCCCTAGGCTATGCACCCCAATGTCGGGAAAAGGGGTTAATCAGCTTTCCTTTAGAGCCGGGTACAATGTGGGGCCTCGCACCAAAAGGGGTCAGGGAACGTTCATGATGCTTTTTCCCCGGCACCACCTATTAAAGAGACCCACAGCCATAAAAAAAAAGTACTCGTTAAAAGTGGTTTTTGCTGCCCTTTAGGCTTAGGCTAAAACCGACCAAAAATTGTCAACTTTGATAGTTTGGCACCTTTTTCAGCCCTATAAACCCGCGCAATACGGGGCATTTTTTTTTTTGCGATCTTTGCCCCGCTTGAAAGGGATGGGGGGAAACCCCTCAAAAACCTTATTTCTGAAGAAGTGTGTTTCAGACGAGGTTTGGCTGTTTTGGGCGCTGAAAAAATTACGTCCAAAAAAAAAAGGTGTGAAATCCCAATAGGCAGACCCAAGGGGGTATTTAAAAGTTAGCAGTACTTGATATGGCCGGGAAAAAAAAAATACGGGATGACCCCGCAGTAAAACCTTCCTTCCCGGGGGTTTTTCCAGATGGTGGAAAACCTACCATAGTGGGAGATTTACCAACTCTTCAGAGAGACCAGGAGGACTCCCCCTTTTCAGGTATGAGTATGGTATGAGTTTGACTCATGTGATATAGGCCATCAATACATGATTGTGGTGAAGACCTCAATTTAGATAACCCTCCCATCAGAGGAATGGAGGAGCAATACCTTAAATGGAACACCAAATCGGCTTCACTCCAGTACATAGCACAGTTACATTCATACTAATGTGTCTATGCCTGGAATTGTAGCACAGCCTATTCAGACAATTTACTTAAATGGACTAAGCTGCAGTACCAGGCACCCCCTTACCAGTATGGATGTTCATGTACTCAGTATAAGTTCTCTTCCATACAGAATGGAATTGTGATTTCTGCAGCGGGGTCTTCCCGACCCATGACACAAACTGTAGTCATTCAGTTGGTAGGGAATTATGGAGCCTGAGCCCAACCGATGACTAAGAACTCCATTACAGTTCAAACGCTAGGCAAACTGTCTGATTTTTTCAAAACATTGCAATCTCCATTTTTCACGGTACCCTGACTGTTACCCCTAATGTCACCCTCCTCCCCACCAATTCATCCTAACTCTGTTTTAAACCCCCCCCCGCCAACCCTTAGGATTCCCACAATCCAGTCAGATAACTACTAAAGGGCTCCATAACATCCCCCCAACAATTCTGCCTTAAACTCTAGATACCTCCTTCTCATGCAATCTCTGCTCCTCACAGGATCTTCTTCTCTTTCTCTCCTCCTATCGCTCCTCACACAACCGCTCCAAGACTTCTCCGTGCTTCCCCATACTCTGAACTCACTGCCCCAACACCTCAGACTCTCCCCACTCTCACCAGCTCCAAAAGCAACCTGAAAACCCATCTCTTCAGGATTGCCTATCTCCAACAATAACCCTGCTGTGAGTACACCCTCCACAAACATGTCTGCTCCTCACCTTCTGTCTCTTCCCACCTTCCTTTAGACTGTAAGCCCTACAGACAGGGACCTCTCCTCCTTCTGTACCAGTTATTAGTTATTAATTTGTCACCTTTGTACTTGTTTGACCTATGTTATGTATGAAACCCGAATGTACAGTGCTCTGGAACCAAGGGCGCTCTAAAATAAATAATAATAATAATAGTGTAGTCTGTAATGCTGCATCCCCAAACTACTTATATACATTGTAATTGCAGTTGCTTGTCTAAGTATTTGAAGACCGGTTGTTGTGGCTGTTGGGAGCTTTGCAATTTAACTATTACACCTATTTTAAAAAAAGGGGTCAATGAAATTTTGACACCCAGGCGACATGGGTGATTTTTGGGCCCGGCGCCATTTTTTTTTGTTCCTTTGTACTAGAATGCGCCTGAAAACTATGAAACCCCGTTTTCTACTGCGGGGCATAGATTTTGGCCTTTTTAGCTACAAAAGCGACAATTCCCGGGTCAGGGAAACAACTTTTTTTAAAGGGGCTCTAAACCCGTTTCCCGCAATAAAACAAAACCCCATTTGCCGTACTGAAGCTATTTAAATGGGTCTTCAACTTTGGGTGCAACCCTGCCCCCAGCACGCCTCCCCCATCTCAGGCGCATTACAAAGTTTCCCGGGCGATCTATAAATGCCCTTATAAATTGGGGGTGCGCCTGGGTTTAAAAAAATAGTGAACCCCGGGGGTGCGCTAATTTTTTTTGGGGGGAAAAAGACGCCAACCTCTGGTACAGCCCCCCTTTTTACAGGTTTAAAACCTATTTGGGCATGTGCCCTAGGCAACCAAAAAAAATTTTGTGTAAAAAAAAAAGTTTTAAATATACAACAAAAAAAGTATTAATAGATCAAAACACTCCCATTTGCCATTTTAAAACATAAAAAAAAAAAATAAGAAAAAGCCTAACTGGACCCTTGAAAACCCCTAAAAGTCCGAAATCCGAACCTAAAATAAAGATTATTTATCCCCCACCCGGGAATTTTTTAGAAAAAAATGCCCCAAAAATTTTGTTTTTTTTTTGCTATTTCGGTAGAGGAATTTTAAACAAAATGTGCCCAAAAATTGCAGTATTTTTTTTCCCGACTTTAATTTCCCCCTTTTTAAATCCCAAAAAATAGGGAAAAAACCCAAAATGTTCCCTTTCCTCTATGATCCCTCAACATGCAACATTAATTGGTTTCGGGACGACCATGTTGAGACCATAACTCTATGGAAAATTGCTAATTGGTTCTGAGGCCCTAAAGTATCCCCAACATAATGCAAAATGGAGATTGAAGAAAAATAAGAAAAAACATTTTTACAAAATCATCAAAAAGCTGGGGTTTGGGAAAACAAATTTTTTATTAAGGCCCGACTTTCACAGAATTTACTTTATATACAAATTTCCCGAAAAAAATTTTGGTCCCGCTTTACCTGGGGCCCAAAAAAGCAGCAAAACTTGGGGACCTGGGAAGAGCATACAGGCCCCGTAGTAGCGCACTGTACTGGGGGGGGCAGGCGCTACAGACCCCAATCCCCGGCATCAAAATCACTAATACATGTAAGAGGGAGTACAGGACATGTATAACCCCCACTGTACTGAAGAGAGGGGTTCTAGAAACCCCCCAACACTGCATGCCCCCTCCTAAAACATGGAAGAGCAGTACAGGACTATCCGCACTGTATGAAGAGAAGAAACTAAACCGCCAATCCTGCTGCCCTCACAAATAATGAAAAGGCAAAGGACATGAGTACCCGCACTGTATGTAAAGGGTATAGACCCCCAAATCACTGCATGCCCCTCACTAAAAATGTAAGAGCAGTACAGCAGTAGTACCCATGTATTCAGAGAGGATACTAAACCACCAATACTCATCCCTCACAATAATGTAGGAGCAATACAACATGTAGTCCTCCTGCCTGTAAAAGGGGCACTAGACCACAACACTGCTGTCCTCACTAAATATGTGGGAAAATTTACAGGACTGTAGTATGCACTGTACTGTAAAAAAGGGTGTTCTAGACCACCAATCACTGCATGCACTGAATTAAAAAATAAAAGAGCTCGGGGTAGTACCACCGTATGTGAGAGGCGCTACGACTTCATCATGAGAAACTGACTAATACAAAATTTTTTACTGTAAAAGTTCATGATAATTGCTGGATCGGGGTCTGGACTTTGTATCTTAAAACCCAAAATCAAATCTAATACCCGGGGAAGACCATTGTATCTGAAGTTTTTTTCCCTGGGGCCCATTGTAAACTGGGGCTCACTGTAATACATAGTAACTTGGTAAATAAGGTTGGAAAAACACACAGGTCCATAAAGTCTAATAAAAACTCTACAGCGTTGAGAAGGCAAAAACCTTTATGCAGTGGATTCCAATTGTCCCGTACAAGAGGAGAAATTCCTTCCCTACTCCAAATCTGGCAATCAGAATGAATCCCTGGATCAACGTCCGATCTCCAGAATGTATAAACCATAACCTGTTATATAATATTTTTCAAGAAAGGCATCTAAGTCCCTTTTGATCTTGTTCAATAACTCCTCCATCACAACCACTTGTGGCAGCGCGTTCCATAGTCTCACCGCTCTTACAGTAAAGAACCTCATCTGTGAGGAAAGTGAAACCTTTTCTACTCTAGATGTAGAGGATGCCCCATTGTCCTGGTTACAGGCCTAGGTGTAAGAAGATCAGTAGGTGTAGAAATCAGCCCAAAGCTCTGATGCTGGAAGCAGAATGAACTAAACTTTTAGATCATTTCTGGCAAAAAAATCTCTAGTGAAGCAAAAAACCAAAATATCAATATAGTAGGATCAAAAATCTCTTAGTCAGATCCAGGAATGTTATTACACTTTATAAAGGGAAGATCTCCCCTTTGGGAGAGCGCCTATATAGGCGTGTAGAGATTCGAAATTGCCTTTTGCACTCCACGAAGCACCTGCATATTACAAGGCATTATGAGAAAGGAGCTGAGAAGCTCAAGCACCCTCTGTTGGATGTAACAAAACCTCAATTTGCTTTTGACTCACTGGGTCTTTGGAAAGCAAAAGGGATATTTAGCCAAGCCAGCATCACCCATCTGTTTACAGCCGTTTCGAGGTGTTTGCCCCTTATCAGTACAGAGCAGAGCAATGCTGGCTTGGCTGAGTGGGAGGCAATGAGTGGCTCAGAAAGGGAAAATCTCTCCCTAAGGTGCTCTCCCTAAGGAGAGATCTTCCCTTTCGGGAGCCACTCATTGCCTCCCACTCAGCCAAGCCAGCATCGGCTGTATACAGATGGGTGATGCTGGCTTGGCTAAATATCCCTTTTGCCTTCCAAAGACCCAGTGGGTCAAAAACAAATTGAGGATTTGTAACATCCAACATGGGGTGCTTGAGCTTCTCAGCTCCTTTCCCATAATGCCTTATGACTATACTTTATAGTAAGGATAATACCTGGAACGTGACTTACCATTTCCTACAGATGTTCCAGTTCTCAGAATATTCCCTGTACAGGGATACAGAGCACATGTAAAGCAGATACTTGTAAGTTGATAATCAGTCAACACTGCAGTTTTGTCTTTTGTGTCTGTTCCAAATTCGGTCATGCCACAGAAAGGACTATGCAGCTGTGACAGAATCCGCAAGCAACATCCTCCATTGTCCAGCTGCCCTGACACTCACTCTTACTTTACAGGATATTTCACAGGCCTTAATGCAAACAATACAAGCTTTCAAATGGGGAAATCGGATATTGAACCTTAGTGGGAAGGCAGCTGGGCACATTCTGGCTTTATGGCATTCACTCACAATTATATAGGTTCCTCATGCTATTTAGGAAATGGATGTAATTCATAGAATTCTGCTTAGATTAGTGACAATAAGAATGTGACTTTTACATGCGGCATATCATCTTCTGCATTAGTCAAAGAATAACACAACTATTAAAATATCACACTTCTTCTCAGTTGATGTTTATAACTAAATTCTGTTGGTCGCCTCTTACCAGGAAAGAGTGAATGGTGGGATCTCATTGCCAATGACATAGTTAGAGTAAAGAAATTAATAGGGTTGTTTCGAGACCCCCGCAATCAGCTGATTTTGCAAGGTTTCTGTTTGCTGCTCATTTTCCGTGTAGCGGCCACTACAGTAGAAATGTAATTTTACATGTTGCTGTTCACTTTATCTCCTAGAGGGGAGTCTTGAGCAATGCAGCCTCCTCTATAACATCACTATGCTCTAATGAGGCATATAGATAGTGGTCCTCATGATGGGAAAAGGCTTTTAAAGGGGTTTTGCCAAGAAGTGATTTCCTCACCTAACAGGCTGATACTCTGACCTAAAGTCTTGAGAAAAGGGGCGTTGTGTTTCTGTATTTAAAAAAACAAGTACCTCCTCTGTGATGTCCAGTGTTCGGGAAAATACTTTGGGAAAGTATTTTAATTACAAAATACTTATGACTGAAGTATTTTAAATACAAATACTAAATACTTTAATCTTGAAGTATTTTAAATACAAATACTAAATACTACTTCAAAAGTATTTTCCAAATACTAAAATACTTGAAAAATTTAAACAAAAAACTTAATAAAAACAAAAAATGGATCAGAGGTCCTTTAGCCCACTAGGATTAGCAGCTGCCCTGCAGATATGTCAGTGGCCAGGATTCATTGTGTCCGACTCCTATAGAAGATGTCTGTCACATGGAGGAGAGGATGCTACAGTAAAGAGAAACATGCAGGTACCTTCCTTTAGTTACTATGCCTATTAATGTCAGGCATTTGGGGATATTCATTTAGTTTCAGTAACTCCATGTGCTTCACATTAATAGCAGTTAACCCCATCATGTCCCTCATATTAACCCCTGTGTGCCATATATAAGGGTTACTAATATGTGAGACACATGGGGGTACTAGTAAAGGACCTCAATTATGAAGATACCTAATTATTACCTCCATGTCTCTCACATATCAGTAACTCTTATTTGAGGCACACAGGGGGTTAATGTGAGGGACATGATGGGGTTAACTGCTATTATTATGAGGGACATGGAGTTACTAAGCTGTAATGCACATGACCAGACTTTTTATCTGCAATGGTGGATTTCCCCCCCCCCCCCTCTCCCCCACGGCTTATACTCGAGACAATACATTTTCACAGTTTTTTGTGGTAAAATAACGGGCCTTGGTTTATATCCCGGTCGGCTTATACTCGAGTATATACGGTAAGTTTATCGAATGGATTACGCGATCGGGATGATTAAAAACTAAAAATAAATCACGCTTCACTACAAGGCGGACTTGCGTTGCTGGAACATGCTGGAATTTTCCCTCCTCTCGTCACACCTCGCAAGAGATACGAGAAATGAGAGTGATGACGTGACTCGCGCTGTTGTTTTTTTTTAAAGTGCGGTGAGGCGGGTTATTTAAATTACAACATTTGTTTTGAATTTAGAAAGTAATTAAAATACTTAAAATACTTCCTAAAAGTATTTTAATTACAAATACAAAATACTGAATAAAAAAGTATTTTGATTACAAAATACAAATACCTGACAAGTATTTTAAATACTATTTTAATTACTTGTATTTTAAATACTCCCGAACACTGATGATGTCATCGCTCCACCTCCCATGTACTCTTCTGATACTCAGTCTCTGTAGTTGAGTAAACATTGTTTGGCTAATCCACAGAGGATAACTGTATTGTGCACAAGCTCTATGGGTTTTGTTTCTCCCTCTTATCTACTCAGGAGAGAAGATAAGTTCCAAGCAGGCAGCGTTCTTTTGTTCATTCATGGACTGCTGCAGGGGGAGAGGAGGGCTGAGCAGGGATCCAGGGACAATCTGCATGTTTACTCAGATAACTACATTACAACCAGTGGATTCTCTATACAAAAGACACAGGCTTTTTCTCCCACTCCCTTCAAAGCTTGTTCATGTGCCCTGCCATCAGATAAGAAGTGCAAACAACGCAAGCGATCCGCTCCTGTCAACTTCTGGTCGTAGGTAATGTAAACTGTCAGGAAACAAAGGGCATCTTAGTCAGGCTGTAGCTCTCATAGGCTACACTTTTTATAATCACATATATTTAGAAAAGTGATTAAATACCCATTTTGGAGGATCCCACGTCAACATTAGATCATGGCAAAACCCCTTTAAGTTACATAAACTGCTGCAAGCAATGGAATTTTAAAAGCATTTTCTTATAAGAGGTGTTTTCCCACCATAGAGATTAGTAACACATTGATAGGATATGTCATCAAAGTCTGACAGATGCGAGCCCCACCTCAGGATAGCTGGTTGCACTTGCATATGACTCTTCATTCCATTACATACCAAAACCAAGGGTGGAGGAATGAATGGAGTTTTTTAAGCTTAGTTTCCCCTATTGAAGGAGGAATATCTTTCCTTGGAGAGAGTACCATATAGGTGGATGGGGATTTGAAATTGCCTTTTTTGCACCCTACGGGCATCTGAATTTCACAAAGCATTATGGGAAGAGAGCTAAAAGCTTAAACGCCCTCTAGTAGATGTAAGAACACTTGAGCTTTCACCATTCTAAATTGACATTTACAGGGGTTGAAAGAAAGGCAATTTGAAATCCCCACACACTTATATAATGCTCTCCCCAAGGAAAGACATTCCCCTTTCTGAGCCACTCATCGCCTCCCACTTAGCCAGCCAGTAAGCTCTGCTCAGCACTGACGAGGGGTAAAAACCCCAAAACAGCTGTCTGCAGATGAGCAACCCTTTTGTTTTCCAAGACTCAGTGAGTCACAAGCAAATTGAAGATTGGTTACATCCAATAGAGGGCGCTTGAGCTTTCAGCTCTCTTCCCATAATGCCTTCTGATTTCCCCTAATGATGAAGACTTTGGAAACCATAAGGTGAGAACCAATCTGCCCTAAGGAATATTTTATCCCAGAGTTGCCATCAGACTGGATCTAAATATTTTATATGGCTACATAAGTATTAATATTATTTAGTAGTAAGTGTTACGGGTGTCCCTGCGACCCCCGTGTCGGGTCGCAGGAACACCCGCACCACCGCAGCGTCCCCAGCAGTGGCCGGCGCCGCTGCCCGGTACTCTGGCTGCGGACACCCCGGCAGCTCTGTCTCACTTACCTCGCCACGCTCCTGTCTCCGTCCCGGCGCATGCTCCTGCTGCCGGCCAGGTGCGCGCTCGCCCCCTAGTGCGCGCGGCACTACAGGCAAATTTAAAGGGACAGTGCGGCGGTGATTGGTCTCACCCGGCGCTGGCCCTATTTAAGCTCTGCCCCTTGCTTAGCACCTTGCCAAATTGATAGTGCCCTGTGCCTAGAGGAAGCGTTCCTGAGTATCTCGTTTGTCTACTGTGTATCGTACCTTCTGCCTCCGTCCATTGACCACGAACCATTGCCGCCTGTCCTGACCCTCTGCCTGTCCCCGACTACGAACTACTGCCACCTGCACTGACCTTCTGCCTGTCCCCGACTATGAGCCTGCTTCACGATTCTGTACCACGCAACACGTCGGCTGCAAGCAAGTCATGTCAGGGGTAGCGACCTGGTAGTAATCCGCTGCAGCAAGTCCATCCCGCTTTGCGGTGGGCTCTGGTGAAAACTGGACCTACTTAGACTCCGCTCCCAGGCGTGGCTTACACCATCACTTGTGGTGGTCCAGAGGATCCACTACCATATCCGTTACAGTTTGATTCGGCCATGGATCCCGCCAAGGTACCTCTACCAAGCGTCTCTGACATCACCACTATCGTGGCCCAACAGTCGAAACAGATCGCTCAGCAGGTGCAGCAGCTTAACCAGCTGTTGTCTATGATGCAGCAGCTCCTCGCTACGCAGCAGCAGCATTTGGCTGCCGTGGCGCCTTTCGTGGCAGCCACTCCGGGGATGTCCGCCGGTCCTAAACTCCGGTTTTCTATGCCAACGAAATTTGATGGGACCCAAAAGCCTGCAGGGGCTTCATCACCCAGTGTTCCCTCCACGTGGAACTTATGGCAAGACAGTTCCCGTGCGAAAGGTCCAAGGTAGCCTTCGTGGTCAGTCTCTTCTCCGGGAAAGCCCTGGCCTGGGCGACTCCCCTCTGGGACCGAGGCGATCAGGTCACTGCTGATCTTGTGACGTTCCTGCAGGAGTTCCGCAGCGTCTTCAAAGAGCCTGCTCGCGCTTCATCTGCCGACACCGCCTTACTAAACCTGCAGCAAGGGAACTCCTCCATTGGTGACTACGCCGTGCAATTCCGCACATTAGCTTCGGAGCTGGCTTGGAATGATGCAGCTTTGTGCGTCACCTTTAAAAAAGGCCTCTCCAGCCAGATTAAGGATGCCCTCTCCGCCAAGGACCCTCCGTCTTCCTTAAGCGAGCTCATCCACCTGGCGACCCAGATTGATATCCGTTTCTCGGAGAGACGTGAGGAGCTCCGCCAAGAGCGTGAACCAATCCGAACACGTCGTCTACCCTGTCTTGCGCTGGTGTTTCTTTGGCCTCCACTGCCCTTTTCCCAGCCAGTCAGGGAAGAGGCCATGCAAATGGACAGAGCCCACCTGACTCCGCAAGAATTGACACAACGACGTGAGGGGAACCTATGCCTCTACTGCAGCAGTCCCAACACCCCCTCAGGGGGTTGCCGCTGTCGAAACGCCGGGAAAACGCACCACCTAGGCTTCGTGGGAGGTGGGGACAATCCCTCCCCTCGGTTAGCTCCATTCAGGTCAAACCAATTTCCGGATCTCGTTTCAAGTGGGCCTTTTTGGTTTCCGGGGTTTGCCGGAATTTTAGGGATGCGTTTTGGGTGGCCAAGTATCACTCTCGGGGGCCCCGTTAGAAAAACCCTTGGTCATCTCTTCCTTAGTGGAACTCTGGGGATCATCCTGTTCCAGATGAACCGGGGGCCCTAAAAGTCGGAGTTTAACAAGGAAAAGTTTCCCATTTTCGTGCTACCCCGTCCCCCGGCTGTCCTCCGGGGGCTTCCGTGGCTGCAGGTCACCTCCCATGCTCGACTGGAAGAGGGGCGAATTTTTGCGAGTGGTAAAGTTCAAGTCTCCTGCCTTTGGCCCCTTTCCCGGGTGCGCCCCTTTCCTCCACAGTCTCCTCTCAACCCCTTCCCCAGGTTGCCACCACCATACAAACTTTTTTGGGGGAACCTTCCCGAGAAGCAACAGACTTCTACCTCCCCACCCCCACATTGTCCATAGACCTCTCCCCGGGACTACCACCCAGGGTAGGGTTATCCACCCCTGGTCCCTAGACTCGGCAGTCGCCTACATTAAAAAAAATTTACAGAAGGGCTTCATCCGAAAAATTATTTTCCCGGGGGGTTGCGGGATTTTTCTTTGTGGGAAGAAGTTGTTCCTTACGCCCGCACGACTACCGCGCAAAAAGACCCCAAACAAAAATGGGTACCTTTACCCGGGGGCGTAACTAAAAGCCAGGGCCCCAAAGCAAACTTTTGGAAAGGGCCCCCCCCAACCCCCCCCCCCTCGCCCACCCCCCGACCACGACCAGGGACCAAAAAATTGTGTTGGATAAAATAGAAAAAAAAAGGGGTAAAACCTCACCCAAATCTCACTTTTATATTGTCCAAACAAATCCACTATACTAAAACCAACTTACCAAAAAAACCCTCCCCCAAAGGGATGGGTTTAACCGCCAAAAATGCCCCACAAATTACACTTATACTGAATAATACCCCTACACTATTTATGATCAGTACAAAAAACCCAAATAGTACCGCCATCCTTACCACCTTCGCCACGTTCCCCTGAACGGGCGCTGCAGCCACCGCAGCCTTTTGTGCTCAGCGCGGGCGGTGCGGTGATTTTACGTCAACGCGCGCGGCCCCCCCCTATCCAGAGTGCCGCAGGGGAAAGGGAAAAAAGCGATCGCCGCCCATTTTGCATCCCATGGAACGCGCCCTGAACGCCGGGCCCGGGCTTTGAGGCAGCATGGGCCGGCCCTACTCCCGCCCACCGCAATGAACGGTTAATTCACTGCGTGGGGCCCCGGCGGCATTATGGGGTAGGGATGCGGGTACCTGCCCCGGGGGTTGGGCCCCCCTAACCGCCCCGGGCCCCCAGCAACTCTCCCCCCTGCCTACCCCCCGGTGTTACGCCCCCCCTTTTTCCTCTGATTTTTAACCTGCGATCATTTTACGGAGTTAAATCTTCTCCAATTGGATTTGCGGGGGGGCCTATATCCGTCCGATCCCTAAAGGCCGTGGAAGACCCTTCTAATCTGTCACTTTTTGTATTTGTATTTCCTTCGCTTGTGCAATGTCCCCCGCTTCAAGAATTCGTCCCCAATGACATTTTAAGGACTCGGTTTCTCGTGGGGGCAAATTGATGACATTTTGGTTTTTCCGCCTTTCTGGAAAACCCCACCAGTCGCTTTTGGGGCCAGGTCGTGTTTGAGAACCAACCTAAAAAAACTAAAACTCCTTTTTCCCGACAACCTCCCCCCCGGGTTACATCTCGGAAAGGCCCCAATGGACCCCCAAATCTCCCCTTTCTTCCTGGCCACAACCCTCGGCCCTTGGGGGCCATACAAAAAAATTTTAGGGGCTTTTGCAAATTACTAAACTTTCCCCTCCAAAAAGCCTTTTAAATGTGCCCTTTTTCCTCCAAAATTTTTTTGTCCGACCCGACACAAAAAGCCCTTTTCTTCTTAAAGTAAAACCCTTTTCCGTGGTGGGCGGGGCGGTCCCCCACCCCAAAGGGGCCCAAAGGCAATTTACCTTTTTTCTTTTAGAAAATTTTAGCGGGGGGAAAATACCAAATTTTAGGGGCTTTCATTAAGTCCCAGAGTGGCCCACCTCCTGGGGGGGGCCAATTTCCCGTTTAAAATCTACACAACACAAAACTTTAAACCCCCCAGGGGACTTCGCTGTCCCGACTCGACCTGCTTACAATTCTTACTGCGCAACGCTCGGCTCACCGCAAGCAAATCACGTCAGGGTAGCGAACTGGTAGTAATCCCCGCAGCAAGTCCATCCCGCTTTGCGGCGGGCTCTGGGAAAACCGGACCTACTTAGACTCCGCTCCCTGGCGTGGCTTACGCCATCACTTGTGGTGGTCCAGGGGATCCACTACCATATCCGTTACGGTAAGAGGTTATTTAAGCCTTTTTTTAAACTCTCTACTGTTCCTGCTGTGACCAGCTCCTCAGGCGGCTATTCCACAGATTCACAGTTCTCATGGTGAGGGTGGCTTTTCTCTTCTGAAGATTGAATCCTTTTTTCTCCAGATGGAGGGCATGTCCCCTTTGCATTTTGAGGGGGTTTTACATAAAATAGCTTTTTCCCATACTTTTTGTAAGGGCCATTTATATTCTTAATGAATAAATTAATAAATTAATTATGTCTCCCCAGAGACGTCTTTTCTCAAGTCTACATAAGTTTAATTCTATTAACTTTTCCTCATAACAAAGATGTTCCATTCCCTTTATTAGTTTGGTTGCTCGTCTTTGCACTTTCTCTAAATCTATTACATCCTTTGTCCAGAACTGAACAGCATATTCCAAGTGAGGCCGCACCAATGCTTTTTACAACGGTAAAATCACATCCCTATCCATGCCTCTTTTAATACACACCAATATCTTGCTTGCCTTAGAGGCTGCTGATTGACATTGCATGCTGTGCTGTAATCTATGGCCATGGCCTACAAGTTGCCCAGATCCTTTTTAACGAGCAATTCTCCCAGTTTTTCACTCCTTAAGACTTTTGATGCCTGCAGATTATTAGTACCAAGATGCAGAACTTTACATTTATCCACATTGATCCTCATTTGCCAAGTGGATGCCCAAACACTCAATGTGTCCAGGTCTCCTTGTAATTTATAAACATCTTCCATAAATTGCACTACACTACATAGCTTGGTAACAGTGCTATTAATCCCCTCCCCAATATCATTAATAAATACATTGAATAAAAGAGGACCAAATACTGAGCTTTGGCGTCACCACTTATAACTGGAGACCACCCAGAGTAGGAATCATTTACCACCACTCTCGGAGTACGATACAATAGCCAGTTTTTAATCCAATTACACACTTCTATAGATGTATGAACAGTCACACTCCAAACTTTGGCACCTACCCCGAAACTTTGTAATGAGCCAAAGATGTGGGGTGTTCTGGGGGCGTCGCACCACATTCATAGAATTAGACACATTTATGAATGTTTGACACCCAAACTAGGCTCATAACTGTTAGAAGAGCCAGACCAGACTTTTCGTATTGGCTCTACACTGCCCTGTATATATGACCTACAGAAGAACAGGTTCATACATTCTGGTGCAGTCTACACTACCTCAAAGCAATTTAGAACTGGCCTGTCAGCGCCAACGCTCATGTATTTCACCTTATATCCAGAGTCGCCCACTATCCAGACTTCTACTCACCTCTTCATAAAAACAGATCAGGTTGGTCTGACAACTTCTGTCCTTAGTAAACCAATGCCGGCAATGACTTATAATTAGAGATGGGCGAATCGATTCTAACGAAGTGGAATTCGTTTAGAATTTCAGGAAAACTTCGGTTCGGAACGAAGTCGAACTTTGGGGTACTTTGGGTGAACGAAGTGTGCTTTTGATTGATAAAATGGCTGCGAGCACATGGCGCTACATGGGGCAAAGCACTCTGGGAAGAAGAAGGGCATAGCCTGCATGACATGTGCAGAGATGAAGCCAATCAGAGACCGGCGGGATTCTGTGACGTCACCGCACTATATAAGTCCGCGTGGGCGCGACGCCGGGAGCTCACATCCTCTCTCAAGTGCTCATCAGGGAAGGTGCTGCCGCGGCTGATAGCTCTTTCTGAAGAATTGTTTTTATACAGCGATTTATGTGGGGTTGTCTCAGCTTGTCTAGAGGTTGTTCTCTTTAACTGTTCTATTTCTTATTTTTTGGGGTATTTGATCTGAAATATCCAGTGTGCAGTCCACTGCAGATGAATTACATTCAAATTTCCAAGTGGGATTTAAGCCAGTTCCTGTTGTATTCATTTAAGAACAGCGTTTATATACAATACAAATACCACTCATTTTTGGCTGGCTCAATTCTATTTGCGCAATTAACATCCAGGGGTTATTTAGCGTTTGTTTTGCTGGTGTGTGACAAGAATAAACCGTCTTTTCAAGCCAAAATGTATAAATTTTTCTGTTGCCTTAATTCACAAGCAAAGGTTTAATTACAAACGTGTATCTTTGTGTGTGGCGGTAGAAAACACGCAATTGTACACGCTACAAAGTATAGTTTGTGCGGCTCAATTCTATTGGAGCAATTTACATCAAGGGGTTAATTAAGCGTTGTTTTTGCTGGTGTGCTGTCCACAAGAAACCGTCTTTTTCAACGCCAAAATATATAATTTTTCCTTTAGATAATTCACATGCAAAGGTTAATTTACAATGTTTCTCTTGTGTTTGTGGCGAGAAAAACACGCAAATTGTAACACGCTACAAAGCTACAAGTTTGTGCGTCTCAATTCTTATGGCGCAATTTACATCCAGGGTTATTGAAGCGTTTTTTGCTGGTGTGCTGACCCAAGAAAAACCGTCTTTTTCAATGACCAAAATATATAACATTTTTCCTGTAGCTAAGTCACAAGCAAAGGTTAATTACAAACTGTATCTCTTGTTGTGTGGCGTAGAAAACACGCAATTGTAAACGCTACAAAGTACTATTTTTTGGGGCTTCATTCTTTGCGCAATTTAAACCGGGTTAATAAGCGATGTTGTTTTGCTGGTGTGCTGACCCAAGAAACCGTCTTTTTCAATGGCCAAATATAGAAATTTTTTCCTTGTAGCCTAATTCACAAGCAAAGGTTAATTACAACTGTATCTCTTGTTGGATTGTGAGAGTAGAAACATGCAATTGTATCACGCTACAAAGCTACTATTTTGTGCGGCTCAATTTCTTTGGCGCAATTTACATCCAGGGGTTAATTAAGCCGCTGTTTTGCTGGTGTGTGACCCCAAGAAACCGTCTTTTTCAACCCAAAATATATAAATTTTTCCTGTAAGGGCCTAATTACCAAGCAAAGGGTTAATTACTACTGTATCTCTTGTTGTGTGGCTTACAAAACCGGAAATTGTAACCCGCTACCAAAGCTATTAGTTTGTGCGGGCTCAATTCTTTGGCTCAAATTTACATCCAGGGTTAATTAAGCGTT
Source organism: Phyllomedusa bahiana (assembly GCA_025379985.1). Lineage (NCBI taxonomy): Eukaryota > Metazoa > Chordata > Amphibia > Anura > Hylidae > Phyllomedusa > Phyllomedusa bahiana. The sequence continues at coordinate 237,384 of JAODAL010000780.1, forward strand.
GTTTTGCTGGTGTGTAGACCCCAAGAAACCGTCTTTTTTCAACGCCAAAAATATATAAATTTTTCATGTAGCCTAATTCACAAGCAAAAGGTTTAATTACAAACTGTTATCTCTTGTTTGTGTGCGTAGAAATCAAGCAATTGTAACACGCTACAAAGCTATATTTTGTGCGGCTCAATTATTTGGCGCAATTTACACCCAGGGTTTAATAGCGTTGTTTTTGCTGGTGTGCTGGACCCCAAGAAACCGTCTTTTTCAACGACAAAAATATCTAAATTTTTCCTGTAGCCTAATTCACAAGCAAAAGGTTTATTACAACTGTAATCTCTTGTTGTTGGTGGCGTAGAAAACACGCAAGTTGTAACACGCTTACAAAGCTACTAGTTTGTGCAGCTCATCTTTGGCGCATTTTACATCCAGGGGTTAATTAAGCGTGTTTTGCTGTGTGCTGTCCACAAGGAAAAGTCTTTTTCAACGCAAATATAAAAATTTTACATGTAGCCTAATTTCACAGCAAAAGGATAAATACAACTGTATCTCTTGTTGCTGTGGCGTAGAAAACACGCCAATTGTAACACGTACAAATGATACTATTTTTGTGGGCTCAATTCTTTGGCGCAATTTACATCCAGGGGTAATTAAGCGTTGTTTTGTGGTGTGCTGACCCCAGAAACCGTCTTTTCAATCAAAATATATAAATTTTTCCTGTAAGCCTAATTCACAAGCAAAGGTTAATTACAACGGTATCTATTGTTGGGTGGCGTAGTAAACACGCAAATGTAACACGCTACAAAAGCTACTATTTTGTGGGGGCTCAATTTCTTTGGCGCAATTTACATCAGGGGTTATTTAAGCATTGTTTTGCTGGTGTGCTGACCCCAAGAAACAATCTTTTTCAATGCCAAAAATATATAATTTTTCTGTAGCCTATTTCACAAGCAAGGTTAATTACAACTGTATCTTTGTTGTGTGGCGTAGAAAACACGCAATTGTACACGCTACAAAGTACTATTTTGTGGGGCTTCAATTCTTTGTCGCAATTTACATCCAGGGGTTTACTTAAGCGTGGTTTTGCTTGGTGTGCTGAACCCAAGAAAACCGTTCTTTTTCAAACGCAAAATATATAAATTTTTCCTGTAAAAAATAGACCTTATTCACATATGCAAAGGTTAATTAAACTGTATCTCTTGTTGTGTGGCGGTAAGGAAAAACACGCAGATTGTAACACGCTACAAAGCTACTAGTTTGTGGCGGCTCAATTCTTTGGAGAATTTTACATCCAGGTTAATTTAGCGTTGTTTTGATGGTGTGCTGACCCAAAGAAACGTCTTTTTCATTGCCTAAATATATAATTTTTCTGTAGCCTAATTCACAAGCAAAAGGATAATTACAACTGTTATATCTTGTTTGGTGTGGCGTAGAAAACACGCAATTTGTAAAACGCTAACCAAAGTTACTATTTTGTGGGGCTCAATTCTTTGGCGCAATTTACACCGGGGTTAATTAAGCATTGTTTTCCTGGTGTGCTGACCCCAAAGAAAACCGTCTTTTTCAATGCCAAAAATATATCATTTTTTCCTGTAGCCTAATTCACAAGCAAAAGGGTAATTACACTGTATCTCTTGTTGTGTGGCGTAGAAAGCCGCAATTGTAACACGCTACAAAGCTACTAGTTTGTGCGGCTCAAATTCTTTGCGCAATTTACAATCCAGAGGCTTAATTAAGTGTTGTTTTGCTGGTTGTGCTGACACCAAGAAACGTCCTTTTTCAACGCCAAAATAATATAAATTTTTTTTCCTGTCGCCTAATCACAAAGCAATAGGTTAAATTCAACTGTATCTCTTGTTGTGTGCCATAGAAAACACGCAATTGTAACACGCTACAAAAGCTACTAGTTGGGTTTTTGTGCGGCTTCAATTCATTGGCGGCAATTTACATCCAGGGGTAATTAAGCGTTGTTTTGCTGGTGTGTGACCCAGAAAACCGTCTTTTTCAACGCCAAAATATATAATTTTTCCTGTAGCATATTCAACAAGCAAAGGTTAATTTACAACGTATCTTCTGTTTGTGTGGGGTTTAGAAAACACGCAATTGTAAACGCTACAAAGCTATAGTTAGTGCGGTCAATTCTTTGGCGCTAAGATTTACATTACAGGGCGTTTTAATTAAGCGTTGTTTTGCTGTGTGCTGACCCAAGAAACAGTTTCTTTTCAATGCCAAAATATATAAATTTTCCTGTAGCCTAATCACAAGCAAAGGTTAATTACAACTGTAATTTTTCTTGTTTGGTGTGGCATTAGAAAACCCCTTGGTAAACACGCTCAAAGCTACTATTTTGTGCGGTCGATTCTTTGGCGCAATTTACATCCAGGGGTTTAATTAAGAATTGTTTTGCTGTGTGCTGACCAAGAAAAACCGTCTTTTAACGCCCAAAAATATATAAATTTTTTCCTGTAGCCTAATTCACAAGCAAAAGGTTATTACGACTGTATCTCTTGTTGTGTGGCGTAGAAAAACATGCAATTGTAACACGCTCAAAGCTACTGGTTGTGGTTGGGGCTCATTTATTTGCGCCATTTACTTCCAGGGGTTAATTAAGCGTTGTTTTCGCTGTGTGCTGACAAAAATAAACGTTCTTTTTCAACGCCAAAATATATACATTTTTCCTGTAGCCTAACTCATGTCGAAGGTTTAATTAAGCCTGTTTGTGCTTTATACATTTAGTAAAACACACAGTGTTTTTAAACGACACATACAAGTAAATTTTTTCCTGGCCATTTGTGGAGAGCAATTTAAATCCAAGGTTACCCAAGCTGGTTACATGGGTTCATTTGGAGTCAAAAAACAGGGTGTATATTTATCATATACAGATATCTTCATCAAACAGTGTCTGTACATTTTAGAACAAAAACGATGTCAGACAGAGAGGTGGCTAGGGCTCTGCACTGCGAGTGGCAGTGGTCACAAACTTTCTGGAACAGGCCAGGTGGCCAGTACAGCATGGGGGACGTCGAGCAGGGGGTCACGACTCTGAATGAGGCCACAACTGCCGCTGTCATCTAGCGGACGTGTGTTGTTCAGCAACCCAAGGGTTCTTGATTGGTTGACTAGGTCATCCTCTGCCTCCCAGTTGACATCTGACACCCCAGCACAAAGGAGTCGGGTGGGACATCAGACCACAACCATTAGTCTGCAAGGCCCGGGAGCGGGTCAGCGGCCATACTGTCCTCAGCCCGCCTCTGTCCATCGGTTCCTCAGCTAGAGATCTTACTATGTGGTCTGGGGCTCGAGCGCCACCTATATAGCGAGGATGAACAATTTGAGGAGGGCAGTCAAGCAGCTATTGGCAGCGAAGAAATGGGGCCAATATCACCTGCTTCGTGCGTAGGCGGCAAAGTATAGATGTGGAGAGTGGCATGGCGAGGTCATATTGTGAGAGGTCAGCCTCGGGATACCAATGGACACGGTGATGAGGACAGCGAGTGAGTGAACGATGAAACACAAATAGATTGTGATGTAGCCGACCGCACTTGGGGGAGCGGGTGAGGCAAGGCCTTCATCATCGTCAGGAAGAAGAGGCGTCAGCCTTGCGCGTCAGGCGGCAGCCGCAGCAGCAAGTGGGTCGTTGGGCCGTGGTCAGGCAGGATAGCAGCAGTGTGAGGTCGGAAGCCAAGCGGCCACGGGGTAAAAAACCCGCTTTAGCAGGTCCAAGAAAGTAGCAGCCACAGGGGCCTCAGCGAGGTCCGGAGCGGGGCGTAGTCAATCAGTGCGAGCGTTGGCGGTAAAAATCGATACTCGGCGGTATGTGGCAGTTCTTTGATAAGACACGGAGGAGCCTACTATGGGTATATGGTAGAACACTTGTGGGCGAGAAAGTGAAGCGTGGCCAGGAGCTAACATTGGCACCACGGCCCTGCGTCAAACATGCAGCTGTCACATCCGGTGGGCCTGGGAGAAAGAAAACGTGGCTCAGATGTGGGTGGTCCATCACTGCCGCGCAGCAAACAGAAGGCAGCAAGCAGCGCCCAAGTGGCAACGGCATGGCCATTGCAAGCCAGTCCAAGGCTCCACACCTCAGCAGAGGGAGCTGTTTTTCTCTTTGACCATCATCTCCCTTCGGTCCAGGATGCTCATGCTCCACGCTACTCATGGGGGGGGGTGGGTGGGGGGGGGGGACGGGCAGCAGTCGTTCAGCGAGGCGATTGCAAAGGAGACAACAGTATGCGTCCAAACCATCCTAAGGTGCAGAGCTGACGTGCTACTGTCCAAGTTGTTGGTACTTCGTCCTCCCTTTCCAAATGGTGGATCTGCACCGTTCAGAGAAACTAATGCCTTTGTGCCAAGCGAGATGGAGAGTTCCAGCCGTTATTTCTTTTCCAAAAAGGGCAGTACCTGTACTTCATAAATATGTAGAACAGAAGGGTGGGTCAGTCCTTTGAATTATCAGTTCTGTTCCAAGGTGCACGGCAGCGCGGATGTCTGTAGCTGTAACTACGGTAAGGGCAAGTACATGGGTAGCGTCCTTTACGGCCAATGGGTAAAATGTGCTTCCCGCCAAGGCACACAAACAAACTTGGACAGGAGACGCGACTTTTTTTAACTAATCTCCTCACGTTGTCAAATGTGCACTGCGCAAGTCGCCTAATCCACTCCTCCACCACCACACCATCTCAGCCTCCACAAAGTTACTGCTCATTCATACCACATGTGTAGGGCACAGTGGTGTCACGACAGTTCTACACATGGCTGTGCCTCGGAGAATGAAGTCTCACAGGGAGGAACTGCTCCGCGTGATTTTTACAGCAAGAAATCAATGTGTGGCTTTCTCCGCGCCATCTGCAAATCGGAACCATTGGTGATGGACAATGGGCGGAACTTGGTGTCCGCGCTGCCCGGAGGAGGGATGGTCCATGGGCCCTGCATGGCGACGTGTTTCAATCTGGTTGTGAAAAGGTTCCTGAAGTCTTCCACCGATCTTCAGAACCTTCTGAATGGCCAGGAAATGTGCATGGCACTTTATCCATTCGTACAAAGCCAGGAACACCCTCATTGAGTTGCAGCGGCAGAACGGCCTCCCACAACACACTCTGATATGCCGATGTTTCCACCCGCTGGAATTCCAGCCTACAATTGTTGTGGAACGACTGTCATGAACAGAGAAGTGCCATTAACGATTTTTTGATGTCCAGGACCAGACAGAAAGTTACCTCCCTCTGTGTAACTTTGATGTCAGCCAAGTGGCAGATCATGCGTGGACACCTGCCGTTTGTTGAGGCCATTCGAGGAGGCGAATTTTAATAACGTTATTTGTCAGACGCCGGACTACGGGATGATAAAATCCATTCACTGCTTATTGTACTGAAAATGATGCTATATGAAAAATATGTCTGGCAGGGGACTGGAGACGTGGACGAACCAAATCTCGTGGCCACATGAGTCCGGTGGGGACTGAAAATGGAGGAGGAGGACATTGGTGCAAGAAGCATTGTTTGGTGAAATGAGTGGTGAATTTTCTTACCAGGTGACAAGAGAGGAGGAGCAGGAGCAGGCTGGAGGAGGTGGATGGAGATGAGGATGACAGGGCAGGATGACCCCAAGACACCGTAGGCAGTATACAGTGGAAATGGAGGCAGTGGAGCCCCTCGGGAGTACATTGTGCAGATGGCCCGTAGCATGCTTATTTGCCTGGGCTTTGACAGCGAATAGTCAGCATCGGCAGAGGGGATGAACTTCTGGCTCTCACCCTATTGGACCCCTCGCTAACGTGTCCAAAATGGAGAGCCTTTTTCCCAGCTATTGAGAGGGAAGACAACTCAATATATAGGAAAATCCTCCGTAATCAGTAGCTGCTGGCCTATGTGCGGCATCGTCCCTCTCTGACAGGTTGACCGGGGGTTCCTCAGCGCTCACGTACTACTGCCGCGGCTGCTGGGGGACGGTGGGGGGGTAGGAGCAGTACAGCTCCATCAGTAGTAAACTAAGTCTGGAGTCACTGATCGAGCAGACTTCCTTCTCAGCCCCTAGTGAGGAGGGCAGTCGCCAGCAGCAGCAGCAGCAGCGGACCTGGAGCAGTCCTGACCAACAGGTTGTGCATCCCCCCACTTGGAAAGCACTCTGCTACCTCAGTAGAGTTCGCTGGATATGGGCAGCCAAACTGGATTTGTGGTTTGATTCCGCCGAATACTTGCCGAGGTTTGCAGTGGAGAAGCTGTCCTGACCGGCCAGTAGGTGGCATCAGAGCGGGTGTTCAGTGCGGCGGGGCCCAACGTTACCCCAAGTAGAACCTGCTTGTCCACGGGGAAATGTGGAGTCGACTGTCCTTTGTCAAGATGAATCAGGCATGGTTCGGCCAGGATTGCCACACAACCTATGCTTAGGCATCAGTCTGGGTTCAAATACCTGCTCAGCCACTAATTCTGTAATTCGGCCACCCACCTGATGCCTCTACATCTGCTGACAGGTTTCTCCATCTGCCTACCACCTTCGTTTCCAGGGAGCTGTATTGCCACCCACACTCAACACTCTGTCATCTGTGCACTCTATACTCATGCTGCGAAGCTGTTGCTGTTTGCCGTGACATCCACACTGTGTCATTGTGCACTGTCTTAACTCATGCTGCTGCTTGTGGTGTGGCTGCTGCCATGTCCTCCACACTGTGTCCATTGTGTCATGCCTGACTCATGTGCTGCCGCTGACCTCGCTCTCGTCATTGTGCCACTCTGTGGCTTTCTCCTGTTTTGCCACCTCCAGATGTCATTGTGCCACTGCCTGATTTCATGCTGCTGCTGTCGTGACCTCACTCTGTGTGGATTGTGCCACTCTGGGGCCTACTATGTTTAGCGCCTCCAGATGTCATTGTGCAACTGCCTGATCTCATTACTGCTGCCGCAGACCTCCACACTGTGTTATTGTGCGCACTCTTTGCTAATACTGTTTTGCCGCCCTCAGAATGTCATTGTGCCCACTTGGCCTGATTTCATGCTGCTGCTGTCGTGACCTCCCACACTGTATCATTGTGACACTCTGTGGCCTAATACTGTTTTAGCCGCCTCCAGAATGTCATTGTGCAACTGCGTGATCTCATGTGTTGTCGTGACCTCCGCTCTCAGTCATTGTGCACTATGTGGCTTCCTCGTGTTTTGCCAACCTCCAGAATATCATGGTCGCCACTGCCTCGACTCAGGCTGCTTGCTGCCGTGACCTCCACTCTCTGTCATTGCGCCACTCTGTGGCCTACTCCTGTTTTTTGCCACCTCCAAGAATGTCATTGTGCCACTGTCTGACCTCAATGCTGCTGTTACTGCGCTGTGTCTCCCACTGTGTCATTGTGCCACTTTGTGGCCTACTCCTGTTTTGCCACATCCAGATGTCCTGTGACACTGCCTGACCTATGTGCTGTGGCTGCGCCCGTCACCTCCACACTATGTCATAATGTTGCACCTGAGCTCTCAGCTTGTTTTTTTCCAGGCTGTCGCTGGCGATGACTTTATCAGGCTACGTTCTCCGCTTGAGTTTTTTGGTCAGTTTTGCCCTTTAATTGCCACCCAGGGAATTTATAGTGAAGCGAATTTAAGAGCGGTGGCAGTTATCTGCGTGTCTTACTTAAACACAACATTGTATGAAGACCAAACCAAGCTCACATCTGCATATTTTAAGCATGGCACAACGTTCTACAGCCAACCTGCAGGCTCTGTTGCTGCCTGTAATAGCTGCTTTTTACGCGGTTCGTGCAGATGTAATTCGGAAACGAAACAAAATTTTTCCGGAAATTCGGCGAAGGAAGTGTGACCGATCGGAATTTTTGAAGGAATTCTCCCATCTCTTCTTATAATTTTATATTCAGCCACATATTCCTGTATATAGTCCCTAGTTAACCATTCAAACAATTTTCCCACAATGGATGCTTACTGGTCTATAATTAAATTATAATTGGGCAAGACCTAGAGCCCTTTTTAAAGATGGGAACCACATTTGCCTTGCACCAGTCTCGGGGAAATATTCCAGTCACCAGAGAATCTCGAAATATCATGTAAAGGCGCACAGAGATAACTGAGCTGAGCTCTTTAAGAACTCTTTGGTGTAAGCCATCTGAGCCTGGAGTCTTGTTCACATTCTGCTTATTTAACTTGTCCTGGACTATTTCTTCACTCAGCCAATCTATTATATCAATTGATGTATTAAACGGAAATAGCACCGCTTTCCACTGCACTGTGGCCACCTACATCAGCTCTGGCACCACCTGCATCAGCACTCACACTGTCCCTATAAGTACTGGCACCACCTACATCTGCACTGGGCCCACCCACATCAGCAGTGAGCCAGCCCCTATCAGTTACTCTCTCTCGTCTTATGTATATACTGAGCTGAAGAACCTATTGAGTAGCTCTGCTTCTCCTGATCCCCAGTGACCAGATGCCTATTACTGTTATTTAAGGGTCCTATGTGCTCTAACTTTTTTTGGCATTTATATGTTTGAAAAATTTCTTGGGGCTTCTTTTGCTCTCCTTGGCCACCTGCCTTTTATTTTTGTATTTATATTAAGTTCTTTGCAATTTTCAAAGGCTGATGCTGACCCCTCTTATTTAAATTTTTAAATTCCCTTTTTATTATTTATTGCCTTTTTGCCATGTTGGATTTAATTTTAATCGTCTATACTTGTTCCATATAGGAATAAATCTTGCTATCAATTTCCCCAGAGTATATTTAAGGCTATCCCATTTGGCTTCTACATCACTATTTGGTAATAGCTGCTCCCAGTCTATGTCCTATAGGGAAAACTATTCTTTTTAAAAATAAATGTTTTTGCCCTCCCAGTCTGTGTTTGTTTTTCAAAATTTAGACTGAAATTAATTATATTGTGGTCATTGTTACCAAGGTTTTCAGAAACAGTCACCGCTCCAACAAGTTCTGCTTTGTTTGAAATTACCAGATGCAACAGAGCATCACTTCTAGTGGGATCTTCCATGAACTGGCCCATAAAATGATCCTGTAACAGGTTGAGGAACTTCCTCCCCTTAGTAGTAGAAGCAGAACTCTGACCCCAATCAATATTTAAGTAACTAAAATGGCCCAATATCATCACTGTACCCGCCTGTGCTGCCCACTCCATTTGTTTATGCAGTTGACCCTCTATCTCCTCAGTGATGTTCAGAAGTCCAGAGATTACACCAAAAATAGTTTTTCCTGCGTTAATCCCTCACCCCTTGTATTTCCATCCAAAAGTTTCACCATCTTCACCTGCTATTGCCTCTTTCGCATTGCCTTCATATCACTCCTTACATACAGACACACTCCTCCTCCCTTCCTGTTTGCTCTGTCCTTCCTAAATAAACCCTGAAGGAGTTGTGCGCATACGTAATGGACTCTCCAGTCTGAGACGTAATTTTCAGGGACCCGTTACACTAATTATACTATGCAAGGTATACCAGGCGGCAGATTTTTGACAGGTTCATTCATTCGGGCGCACTATACACTCATTTAATGTGTCTAAAAACTGGCGTGGCGGCACCTCTTTTCTGACATGTTGCCCTACATGTTTAAGGGATTCCATATTTCTTTACAAAGCATACGGGGCAATCCTCTCCTTGGATGAACTGGTACATAAAAAAATATTAATTGGCAGACCTAGTATGTTCCTGTATTACATGGTCAATCTTTCACTTGAATGGTCGGCTTGTAGTATTACATTTGAAGTTTATGGTTGCCGCACCTTTCCTTATTAATAACAACAGGCCGTCTGGGGTTCTGAAGCTGCTAATGATCATCTGATCACTAGGCTAACTTCAATCCAAAGAGCCATTGTTATGAGAAATCCCTCTTTATGGATACCTTCTCACGTTATTGGTGCCGCATGTGGACAAAACTATGACCACGTATGATAGAGGAGGTTTTCACATAGTGACATGATTGTAAATGGCCAGGGGGGTTTGAGAGTAAACCAACTGGATTACAGGAAATTTGTGTGGTCAATTAGCACGGTATTTAAAAACCTCTGCCAAAGAATGTGGGCATTTTAGTGCCTGGCCTAAAGTCCCTAGGATGTTGTGAGGTTGGGTAAACTTCAATTGAGACAGGACTTGTAACTTTAATATGGATATGGAAAAGTGCCTGCATTGTTCACATCTACAACTGCCTATAGGCTATGGCTACACACAGACTCTAAAGCAAGTTTAGATATACATATACATGCATTCCCCAGGTTATGAACGGGATAGGGACTGTAGGTTTGTTCTTAAGTTGAATTTGTATGCAAGTCGGAACAGGTATATTTATTAAATGTAACTCCAGCATGAAGGGCTTTTTAGTTTTGGATAGTGCAGGGAAGGGTTTTTACATTTGTTTTGCTGTCAATGTCCCTTTGCTGTCAATGTCCCTGTTAAGAAGATTTCACCTCATGTGCTGCTGTGGCATGCTGGAACTTGTCATTCCACAGATACTATCTGCTGTGGAACATGGACCTACAAGTGCGAACATGCCCAATAAGTCTCCATTTGTAACTAGGGGACAGATGTAAGTTGGAACGGTGTAAGTCGGGGACTGCCTATAGTTGAAACTGCGTACAAGAAGTCTTATGTACTCCTCTAACCTTCCCTTTAAAGTGGCTCCAGAGGTGGCAATTCCCTCTAATCTTGATTACACATACATTGTCCTGTAAAACATTTGGTGATAATACATAATGAATTCCTGAAGTCTGCTAAGCAATGCAAATAGGAGAAAACAGAGCAAGGCATAATATTGTAGAATTGACATATTGGAACGCATTCGAAAATTTTGGAACGGAGGGTAAATTTCCGGAAAGTGAAATGTGGCCTTAAACATTGTCTGTATCACAGTTCATTGTCGCTGACGTGTACGGTTCTCACCATTAAAGGTCTTTTTTATTGAGAACATCTACAACTGACATCTCCTCTGCCCTGACATTACATTTGTGATATCCAAGGGAATTAAAGTAATTACTCATCCGCTGATGAAAGCCGAGAAGGAACAAATTGAAATAGTTTATTATAAAGACTCATCTGAAGAATGTGATTAACATGAAATGTAGATAGGCTTAAGTTCACTGCTCCATCTGATTCTTTTATTCAAGCGCATCTCTACCTAAATAATAAAAACCCACACATGCTCATGAATGTCCCTCTTCTCTTCTGTACAATACTTTTGCATTTTAGAGCAGCAGTTTCTTCTTCAGAAATGTTCTTATCTATATAACTGGAAACAGGAATTGTGTAAGCTATGGTTTATGCTCTCTTCTTTTCCTATCTGTATCCAAAAAAATCGGTCAAGGGTGTTTGGCAGAAATTTGAGGTTATACCATTGGGCTGCTGCTGTGGATTTTCTGACTTTATATGAGGCAGATTTTGCTGCGGCAATGGCTACCGATGTGGCCCATTAAATCAGTCCGAACTGTGTTACCTCCACAATATGCAGTTTCTGATGCAGGAAGCGTGGAAACTGTGTCAAAGGTAAACCCCAATTAATTTTTCCTGGCCCCCATATTTAACATATTAACAAGCAAAAAAATCGGGTTTTGTTCTTTAGTTGAACCAGGGACAGGACATCCCCTAAGCAAACAAATCAAATGGCGACCCCACCCCAGTGTAATCAAAATTCCTGGCCCTGACCTGATGCACGTCTATGCCCTCCTCAGCTTGGTGAAATGGGGAGAAAACACAAGTGTGTGGGTAAGTTCAATTGAGATTATTTTTTTTATTTAAAAATTTGCTTTGTAGTTCTATTCCTTGAGGGGTTTATTTTTTTCCCATTTAAGCTATTGTTTCTATAGTGTTGTCCGAGGAGGGAAATCCCCCCCTGGGGGAGAAAACCAATTTTCCCCTTTTTAGGGAAAAAATTCCCTTGATGAACAACCGTTTTCCAGAATCCTAGTCACTAGGCACAATCGCTAATACACTGTTCTGCAATACTAATACATAGCAAAATAGTGTGCAGTTAGGGGAGCGTAAGAGACAGGTTGAGAAATTTATTAGGCTCCCCGGGTGGTGACTGCCAATTGGCAAAACCGTGAAGGAGGCCATTTAGGAGGTGGAGGCACCCCCTTTCCCCATAATTCAAGATGTGATACCACAGTCCCGCATCTAAGTAGTTTTAATGGTCAAGTGAGTTATTTCTGGTCTACTTGGCATAGAGTGGGGTCAGCATACGAGCCCACTCCATAAATAATTGCACCACTTACTGAGAAGAAGTCTCAGTCACCTACATTTGTCTAACAGCGATCCCAGCCCAGGTATGAACCTTGGTGCGGATTTGTATTAAGATGTAATGTAGATTCCCAGCAGAACACATCTAGATATCAGCACAGAATGGATGCAGATATTTCACCACCATAGATATGTTCACTCGTCAAGCATAAAAATACTTGCTGATTATTAATATTGTTATATTTTCTTTAATAACATTTTATATTTTTATTTTGTTAATTGAAATAAAAGTTTTGTAAGGATGTTTATGAACGATTTCAGAAGACATCAAGGTTGTGTCAATGCCTTTACCGAGGCCTGTTTGGATGTTCATTTTTAATGGTCTGAGTGTTTTCATACATTCCTTAATGCAATTTTCAGCTAACTCAAAGCACAGAAATGTGCAGACATACTGGAGAAGATCAATTGTTGTTCATATCAAAGACCAGAATGTGGTTTCAGTGACTGTCAAAAAGTCTCACCACTTCTTTAGCCAGAAACCCCTTGTTCATGATCGGTCATAGGAGAATTAAGCTGCTGGTTCAGACGGTTTGGAAGGCATCAGATGCTTGGATAACTCTGCCTGCTAACAATGATATTCAGAAGGGCATCTCTAAGGAGCACATGTTGAAGTGTCTGAACAACCATCCTAGGTTCTAGCACTGTTGTCTAAAACAGAAAACTAAGGTTATGGATAGGGTTGGAATCTGACAATATTCATATTCTTTCTTGAGGTTCAGGTTGTTGTTGATGGAGTTTTGGTGAAATGCTGACTAGGAAAACATTAGATCATATATTACCTACTGAGCTTTGTGAATAGGGACTGTCTAATGTGAAAAGGCCATTTTTATCTACTCTTTTAGGATTCTCATCTCTTGGCCAGAGTTAAGAGTGGTAAGAAAGAGTGTCTCTAGCTGTGAAGTAGGCAAACTTAAACTCTATCAGTTCTCTATCTATTAAACACTAAAACGTAACTTTTATTATATCTAACTCTTAACCTCTATACACACTGATAGAGTTTAAGTTTGCCTATGGCAAAATAGTAAATATAGTGATCAAAAGTCACTCTTTGTTCTCTTGCGAGATTCCCAATTCTTTGGAGATTATGTGTCTAGCTGTGAAGGACCCATCCTGCCTTATTTATACAGACAGTTCATTAATTGAATGGTCACTGTGCAATGCCGAACTACCTCTGTAAACTCCACAGCCTAACAGAGAATTACATTACATTTTGGCAGTAGTCTAACATATTTCTAATGTCTATGTCCATGAGAACAGTACATCAAACCATGAACACACATCATCTCAAGATGATGCATTTACAAATATAAGTTTAGTGGAATATTGGACTGGCTCACCAGAGTCTCAGAGGATCTTCCAATGGGTCCAAGCTCTATAGCACAATAATGTGCTTACATAACAGGTATCCAAAGGTCTAGAAAAAGTCAACATTATATCCTATTAAAACCTGCATGTGCAATGAATATTTGAAAGTAAACTTACAAAAAGAACTTAAGAGTAAACATGCACAAGTCCTTTATACATAGAGTGTGGGTCCAATTTCCTCTGGTGAGCCCAAGGAACTTCAGTTCAACACTGGTCTAGTCTATGCTAGTAGTCTGCACAATCACTTTGTCTCCATGAAAGCAGCTTTGCAGTATAGTGGGGTATATTTGCATGAATATGTGGTTGATAAGATGTAAACTGCATGATGTTATCATACCAACTTGGACCAGGGTCTATATCAGGCCTTCACAACTTATGGTCCGCCTAACAATTTCTAGTGGTCTACAAACCAGACAGTAAGGTGGTGGAAATCATGCAAACCTGAAAAGATTTTCCTGGCCTGTGGCATTCCTGGTCTTAGGCACTTCTGGGTGGTCCCGATGTGTCTCGCTATGAATTTTTTACCTTGGATTGCACATCTATGAATTTTTTAATGAAAATATAAATAAAGGTCTATTTTTTATTATCACACTGGTACTGGATATTTCCCTGTTTTCTAGATATCTCTATGCTGTTGGATCCACAGCTAATCCAAGCACATTGTGTGAGACCCATCATTCCGTGGAAAATTACCCTGATCTACCATCTATCAACAAGAGGGGTGAGCCCCATTGTTTGTCTGAAGATATTTGTCTTCTTTTGTTTAACCTACAAACATGGATCAGTTACACCAGATCTGTCAGGAGGAATGGGCCAAAATTCCTACCAACTGTTGTGAGAAGCTTGTGGAAGAATATCCACAACGTTTGACCCAGTCATACAGTCTAAGGGCAATGCTACCAAATACTAAATGGAATGTATGTAAACTTTTGCCTTTGCAGAAAGTAATAAAAATCCCTAAAAAATAATTCTCTCTCATCATTCTGGCATTTGGCAAATATAAATCATTTTGGATCCTAATTGACCTAAAACAGGTAAGGTTTATTCTGATTTCATGTCAGATAGTGAGAAAAAGATGCAGATGTGTCTGTCTATATAGTATATGTACATTTCTAGTTTCAACAGTATATGTATATACAGTATCTATCTATCTATCTATCTATATACATTTTTGAATCAAGTACTTTAGACATATCTGAAGATTGCATACAAAGAAAGCTGTAACCTAAGAATACATCATTCAGTATCTCTCGGCCTTTCCTAACGTCTACAGTCTGACAAGTCTAATTGCTTGTGTGGCCTTCTGCAGCAGAAGAGGAGACATGAAACCCTCTAGTTGGTGAGCAGCACATTATGATGTTAATTGCTGACTCTGAGAGAAATATTAACATCGCAAATTACATTTTTAACTAGTTACACAGACTATAGAATGAAACATATCATATGGCAGACAGGTGAATAAATATTTCATATGCAAAACATCATCATTTTTCAAGGTGAGAGGCGGCTGAGGCTAAAGTATTATTGTGTTGTGATTGATACTTTTCATTATTTCATTAAAGAGACGTTAAGACACATATCATTGAAAGGTACAAAGTAACAATGTTGCAAGTATGAAAAGGAATGACGAAGCTTATTGTCCCACCATGCACCTACACTTGCAGATTCTATGAATTTCATGCTTTACTTAGAGATTAGTAGTCTACTGATGGATAAGGAAAGACACTGAGAGATGATGGGAAGGGTATAAAATTCATTTATGATTGCCCAAGAGGTTGCACAGCTCTGATAATAATATTATAGACCCGTGCCCAGACTCACCAACATGCAAATACTTGCCAAACTCATCCCTGATGAGTCCGAGAGATTTTAATCACGCACCTGGGAACATCCTGATCCACCTGGAAATGTCCATTTTAGTGATGGGCTTTGTATAAGCCCTGTCCCCTTCGCACCCCTGTTATTGTGAGTCTCCAAGAAGAAACGGTAGGGTTGGCAAGTATGTACATGCAGTGAGCAATAATAGCAAGGCTCAAACTACATAGTAACTCTCACTATGCATCTTAGCTTGATGGGAGCGGTTATAAAATCATAGAACACTCTCTCACATTAAAGGAGGTGTCTAGCGATATCTCTCCTAAAATTAGGCACTTTTGTAACATATTTTGAATACATGTTTGTGGATTTCCTGCAGTTCTGTATTACCTTTTAATGACAGGAATATAAGCAGTTCTGTGTATCTGAACACAGGAAACAACTCTGTGTTGAGCCCAGTAGATCAGGAGACTAAAATGGTTTGTTGTTTTCAGAGCAGCCGTTAAATCTACTTCCTTTGGGCCTACCTTCCAAGGCTTTTAACAGGAGACAGGAAACAAAGATTTGTTCTAAAATTGAGGTTAGGAGGGAGGGAGATAGACAAAGCACAACAAAGCATATTTGGATTTGTAGTTTTAGAAGGCAAAAGGAAGCTACATACAGCAGAGGAAAAACACAAATTAGCACAAAAAATATAATTGGGAGGTGAATAGAGACTCAAGAAAGACACGTGAGAATGTTTCTTTGCTTACCTGACAACTCATTAAGAAACAAAGTCAATATGGCACCAACTTGTCTGGAAGTTGAGTACTTTTTGCCCATGATTAGAGATGAGCAATTTTCCCAAAATCAAGATCTCAATTATGTAGAAAACCGTTACGATTTAAGATCCGATCTCAAACCGATCTCAAACTCCCATTAAAGTCCATTGGACAAGTGGATATGGTTAATTTGTCGAACACGATTTTTCCGGAAAAACTAGAGTGGATCGAAAGTGAGAAACCCTAAAATCGACTCGATTTTAACTTTTCTCGATAATATTTATTAAATTGCTCAACACTTCCCATTATATTTCAGTTGGGATCCCTCATATCAGCAGTCTGTTTACCTTGTTGTGTGGTAGTATCTTCTGCTATTGTCTGTTTTATAAAAATAACTATTTGTATCATACGCTAAAAAGAATTTAAACATAAGATACCTAGTGTTGTGCTGTGGATTTGGGTCAAACTAGATACAAATCTCAGTAAGTTAATTAAGGTTGGACAGAATCGATTTGTGCTGGAAAAAGAACAAATATGGACCCTTGACCTTCTCCTACCCCTAATTTCAACCCTAACCCTAGAGAACATCTGATGCACTTTTGTGGAACATCTAGAGAACCCTAGGGTTAGGGCTAGGGATAGCATTAGGGTAAGTTCAAACCTACCTCCGACCTTAACTCTAACCCCAGATATGTACTCGATGTTCCTTAGGGTTAGGCCTATGGGTAGGGATATTATCAGATTTGACTAACCTTAACTCTGGGATGCCTCGGGTGTGTCTCCAATGTCTGACAGTGTTCCAATGCAATTTGGAGGTGTTTGGCTGCTGCCATTGCTTTCAAAAGGTCAGAAAACACATGCAGAATTTTTCCTCCACACACATTAATTGGATTCCGGTTCTTGACATGCCAATCCTAAATAGTGTGACAACTTTTGCCAAACTACTCTGGAACCAAACATTGAGCTATTCGAGCAACACAAAAATAACTGAACTGAGTCTATAGGGGTCATACCAAGCTTAGCAAGTCTTGATGAACAATAATACAACTTACTCAAACCCCAGAAAGAGAAATCTGGGGAAACTCTGAAGAATTGTAGGGGGCACGATATTGTTGTTTATGCAGACAGGAGACCATTGACAAAAACTATAACTTTCTTGTCAGACTGTGAACTTTATGCTACAAAATATGCACCGAGTTCTCTAATGTACTTTAAACTCTGGTATTCGTCTTGAGTCTTATATAAACAGTGTAATTTCTAGTAGGGGGCATATAACAGGAATTACTTCAATGCTCCCCCATGTCCTCTGATGTCATTGTTGCCCCCCACATTAGAACATGCTGTACATTAGAAAGTTGCACTACCTCCCCTATTTCATACCAACACAGAGCCCTTTAATAGTGACATATTTACTTGATTAGAAATATAGAACAAGCACAATATTAGATAACATTTCTATGGATCACAATCCAATTGATGTCTTAGTCACTGTTTTGGAATGGAGGAACAAGAAGACATGTTTTGAATTCACTAAATCCTTCGACTTACATCCAACTCAGAATGGGCTTACTACCAAATGCCAAGCCTGCAGTGCATGTTATGTTTTCAATTTACCATTGATATGCGTCTTAAACAAATCCAGGAATCCCTCCTCATCTGTGGCCATGGCAGAACATGCAACTTTTACAGGATTTGGGGCCTAAGCCTTCTGATGTCAAATGCCATTTATGTTATTAATAAGAACCGTACACCCATTTTGAATCACTTATACATCAGCATGAACCACAAGCTATGGACATAGATTTATGTAAAAGTGAAATATTCATGTTTTTATTATTGTCTCAGTGAGTGACTCGACTTCAGGAATTCCACAAGGTTTATCGAAAAGATTTATAAATACACTTCATGCAAACTTTTCTTCATAACAACTGCAAAATCATATGTGCCTGCTCCACAAAACAAAAACGTCATTATAATCATTGTATGGTTGAATCTAAACAATATGGTCAGTGTTATACGCCAATCTTTGAAAAAAGGACCGCAGAACTCATATGCAGGCAAATGTGAAACGACTCCAAAGTTATTTCCGCCTCGTCTGCAGTGGACGGAGTGCTGGACACGTGTCCTCTCTTTTTGCTGTGTCTGGAGGAGGCTTTCTCCTTCTTCTTGGGTGATCTGCTCCTCTCACCAGGGGCTGCGGTCACTTTGGAGGTCCCCTGTCTCCTCTGCGGCTTTGCTCTGATGCATATATAGCTGCACTGGAGAAGGTGTGCCCTAATCTGATATAAATGGGCCATCCAAGGACAGAAAGACCAGTTTAGTATTCTGGGATGTCTATGACTACACAACATAACTAGATTTACTATTTAAGAGTCTTTGAAAACAGATGTAAGTTAAAGTGGAACCTCTAATGGCAGCCTTAGGGTTGTCAACCTTTTTTTTAAAACTTATCTAACTTAAAATAAAAATTAACAGAAGAGAACAACTGAAGGTCTTACATTTTCTCGGGACATATCTTCACCCTACAGGGTAGATATCAATGAGCTTTCATTGAGGCACTACAAACATCTGAATTGTGGTAGAGCTAACATCTCTAACTCACTTTCCAGAGTTGGTTGACCTGGCTGTAAGATTACTATTGTCAGATTTGTGTAAATCTGGTATTCGCTTAGAAGAGTAATGATTTTTCCACCATACGGAAGTCACCTTGTTTGGACTCTTAGTTGTCAAGCAAGCATTTTATTACAACCATAAACTGTAGCTTTCATTACCCAGGAGATTGTAAACTATGTCACTAACAGGAGGACACTGACAGCGGTGGCGGAGGTCACAGAGACATGCAGAAGGAAGTCACTCTGTATTCCATATATAGTCCATTTGTACGGGGGATGAACTGTATGTTCTCCCCTGAAACAACGGCATCCTTTGTAAATATTTGCCTGTCACGTTAAACAGAAATGCATCTGAGATCCGCTTCGTAATAATTGTGCCTGTTTTGATTTTTCACCTGTATATATGTTTATGTGTTTAATGTATACAGTGTACATATACCAATCAGCAAAACCACTAAAACCATTGTATTGCCAAGGGTTGAAATATATTAAGCAGCAATTGAACAGTCAATTCATGTGCCGGAGGCAGGGAAATAGTGAAGCTTAAACATCCAAGCTACTAAGACAAGAGCCAAATTCTGATGGCTAGATGAGTCTAAATGTGGTCGCACTGCAGCGGAGGGATAGTGCAAAAATGGTTAAGGGATCTTAGGGTTTGGGAAGTTGTATATATGACCCCTTCCACCCTTTGTGTGGACCTATTTACTTCTTAGATCTTCCTCTTTCCCTGGGACCTGCTGTAGAATAAGCATCTCCCTTCCTTTGTTTGGTTATGTTGGTATTTTTTTTATAAAGTCACAGTTAGTGGATATTTGTTCTTATGGAAGTGGTGGCAGTGGAAGGTACATGCTGCTGGTGTTTCCGGTTCAAGCATCTTCCTGCCATTGTCAAATTAACAATGTTACGGTGTAACATATTAAACATATTAAACAGGTAAAAGCTGTTACTGATCCCAACCCTAGTAGAAGTTCCAGTTGTCATGTCAAGTATTTAAGTTCAGTTAATAAGTTTACCTGGGTTTGTCCTCACTTGTTGGTAGCAGAGTTAACTTGAGGCCTACCTGCAGTCTGCCAGAGCATCTCTAAACTTGTGGGGTGTTCCTGGCATGCAGTTGTCAGTTCGTGCCAAATGTGTCACAAGGTAGGACATCCAGTGAACCAGGATCATGGCCCCTCAAAGCTCCTGTCTTGTCAAGTCCTGCAGAAGAGTTAGAACACGTAACACAAATTTCTGGCTATGATAGGATGGTTGCAAAATACACAGTGCATTGCAGCTTGCTGTGTATCTGGTTGTGTAGCCAAAGACCCTTAGTCCATACTGATTCCTGTCCACTACCTATATGTTTGAGCATGAGAACTGGACCATGGAGCAATGGAAGAAGTTGACCTGACTGATGGATCATGTTTAATTTTACATAATGTGTGTGTCTCTGGGTGGGAGGGGTCCTTTACCTGCCACTATGATGTCGTATGGAAAAAATGGCCAGCTAGCATATATTCCTCCAATGCCCTAATGCTTCATTCCTCTCTTTAGTGTTGTTGTCCCTACTTCTCCTACAACTAAGCCAGCAAGAGCTGAGCCAGCTGTAAGGTTCTGCCCCTAGCTTGCCCTGCCTAGACAGAGCACCCACCCCAAGAAGGGCGACCCAGCACTCGAACCTCTTCCTTAAATATACCCTAGTAAATGGGTGACAACATACAGAAGATAAACAGAAGGCAAATGGGGGACAGATGAATATAGACATCAAATAGAGAATAGTCAGACGGGCTGGGGTCAAACCAGAAGTATGCACAGTACCGATGGACAAGGCAAAAGAGTGATCAGGAAGACAAGCCAAGAGAAGCAGTGAAACAACACAGCAGAGCAAAAAACTACAGCTAGGACACAAGAAGCAATCACAAGAAGGGCCAGGCTGACAGGAAGAGCTTTAAATACCCCACCCCAGCCAGGGATTGGCTCAAGTGCTTAACCCATCAAGCACCAAGCCGCCCTATAAACAACACTTCACTGGTAACACGTTGTACATCAGAAGACCAGAACTTGGAAACAGTGAGTATATGGGACGTAAAAACTTCCTGTTAGAAGCCAGCGGCTCCTTACCACATAACCAGCTCCCCAGCACTGGCACCATGTGCATTACAAATTGTCTGCTTCCCACAAGTCAAAATGGGTGGGCAGAAAAGAAAATGTTCTGACAACCCCTTTAAGATGACTTAATCACCGCCGTAGATCACTGTGACTGCAAGACACTGTGATAGGTGTAGTTCAGCGTCCACTCACACTCTTGCATTGAGTTCCTGAGATACTTCATTAGCCCATATCATCCAGGATTACACCTGTTTACACCAGCCATTAGTTGTTTAACCCCAGCGTCTCTGCAGCAACAAAAAAAGGAAGCAAACAGTTGTTCACAGAGGTTTAGTGTTAATAGATGACGTCCTGCTAAATATTTCGGGATGGGTTCTTTTAATTGCAGGGACAGCTGTTTCTTTTTACACTGCAAAGAAATGAGCAAAGGAGCAGGCACTGGATTGTGCTCATGTCTGCAGGATTTAGATAGCTGACACATTAACCAACAGTGACACCTCATTACAAGATATCGCTCTCTGGTCTGGCTATTGCTTGATACATTACAGAACGCTTTATACTGGTAGTTCATTTACAGCACTGATTCACAGGAGAATAGGTGGAGGCCACCATGTCGATTCCAATCCCAGCCAGAGCCAAGATTTAATTCCAGGCCTTATCTGGCCAAAGCCTCTGATTGGAATTTAGGATGCCGAATAGAGGTCATCCAAACATGTGTGCCACTAATTTATGATAATTATGGGTAATAGAATTTCTTAACAGTCTTCTGTAATATGCAATATATCATGGAGCTCTTGTTATAAACTCTGTGTTCCAGCTAATTGGAATTGTGATGGTTATTTGATAAAGAAGTGGATTTGAAACCATATTTTCCTCATCTTTTGGAAAGGAAATTACACTGCTCTGCTACCTGTGCCTAAAGTGGTGTTACCATGAAAGCCACTTCTTAGTTATAGGTCGGCGTATAGCTAGATATGAGTCAACCATGTAACAGAATGAGGAAGGTGGCGATTGCGGACGTCCTCCCATATTATTTCTATGGGGGTTCCTAATACAGGCAGTCCCCGACTTACACCGTTCCGACTTACATCTGTCCCCTAGTTACAAATGGAGACTTATGGGGCATGCTGGCACTTTTAGTTCCATGTTCCACAGAAGATAGTAGCTCCAGCATGCAAGTTCCAGCATGCCACAGCAGCACATGAGGTGAAAATATGGTGACATCTTCTTAACCGGGACACAGACCTCCACACAAATTTAAAAACCCCTCCACTACTATCCCAAACAAAAAAAAAAACTTTTGTGCTGTAGTTGCATTTAATATATGTACCTGTTCCGACTTACATACCAATTCAACTTAAGAACAAACCTACAGTCCCTATCCCGTTCGTAACCCAGGGACTGCCTGTATAGTCAAGTGAGCGTGCTCAGCAATATTCAGAACTCCCATATACGTGAGTGAGCAGGAGGGCTGCAGGCGCCATAACTAGCTATGAGCCAACCTGTAAAAAAGCAGTGGCTTCAGGGGAACACCTTTTTAACTTTGCTTCTTAAACTCTTTGTTTGCCAACATCATCTTATAGAAGCCTCAAATAGGGCCCCCGATGCTGTCACACCCATCATTAAGCTAGGGTCGTGGTGGTAGACCTTTTCAAATAGCTTTACATGAAGTTGGTGTCTCCTTTATCTTATTGAGATGGCTTCAACTATTCTGAGATTTGTTCTTGATTTTGGCAAAATAGATGTCGAGGAAAAACAGACCACGGGCATGTACCGGCCATACAAAACAGTGTCCCCAAAACAGAGGCAAAAGAGCAGCTGTTCTGTCCTTTACAGTTGAGAAGAGCGCCCAGCCTACATTAGCATTTATACTGTCATCATTATTTTGCAAATCGCCTATATAAATTTGCCTACCCCTGGCAGCAGAATATCAGGCCCATGAGAGCAAAATGCCACCAGTAGAGATGGGCGAATTTATTCTAACGAAGTGGAATTCGTTTAGAATTTCAGGAAAACTTCGATTCTGAACAAAGTCGAAGTTTGGGGTGATTCGCGTGAACGAAGCGTTTTTGATTGAAAAAATGGCTGCGACAATGGCTACATGGGGCAAACCCAATTTGGGGGGAAGAAGGGATAGCCTGCTGAATGTGCAAGATGAAGCCAATCAGAGCCCGGCGGGATTCTGTGAAGTCACCGCACTTATAAGTCGGGCGCGACCCCGGAGCTCAACCGCTCTCACTGTACTGATCAGGGGGGTCTCCGCGGCTGATTTACTGAAGAACTGATTTTTATAAGCGATTTTGTGGGGTGCTCAGCTTGTCCAGAGCTGCTTCTTTTAATGTTCTATTTCTGATTTTTGGTGTATTGGATCTGAAGTCCATGCATTACATGTTAGTGCTATCTGCCCCAAAGCACATTAAATTTCCCAAGGGGCATCAAAAGGCCATTCCGTTGTATTCTTTTTAAAGAAACAGGTTTTTTAAACAAATACCATTCATTTTTGGGCTGCTAATTCTTTTGCGAATTTACCCCAGGGGTTAATTAAGCGTTGTTCTTTTACTGTTTGACTCAAGAAACCGCTTTTTCCCCGAAAAAAAAAAAATTTCCTTAGCATAATTCAAAAACGAAGGGTTTAAATTTTACAATTTTTTCTTTGTTTGTAGCATAGAAAACAGCAATTGTAACACACAAACAAAGCTAGTAGTTTTCCTGTGCTCAATTCTTTGCCAAATTTACACCCGGGGTTAATTAAGCTTTGTTTCTGCTGTTTGTGACTCCAAAAAACCCGTCTTTTTCACCGCCAAAAAAATAAATTTTCCGAGCAAAATTCACAAGCAAAGGGGTTAATTACAATTTTTTCTCTTGTTTTTTTGCTAGAAAACACGCAATTGAACACGCTAAAAAGTATATTTCCGGCTGCCAATTCTTGTGCTAAATTTACATCCAGGGGTTAATTAAGCATTTTTTGTGCTGTTGTGACCCAAGAAACCGTTTTTTTCCCCGCCAAAAAAAAAAATTTTTCCTGTAGCCTAATTCACAAGAAAAGGGTTAATTAAATTTTTTCTCTTGTTGTGTAGCGTAGAAAACAGCAATTGTAACACCACAAAGTAGTAGTTTCCGGGCTGAAATTTCTTTTGCGAAATTTTACATCCAGGGGTTAATTAAGCGTTGTTTTTGTGCTGTGGTGACAAAAATAGACCTCTTTTTCACCGCCAAAAAAAAAATTTTTGTAGCAAAATTTCAAAAGCGAAGGGTTTAATTACAATTTTTTCTCTTGTTTTGACGTAGAAAACACCAATTGTAACACCTCAAACTATATTTTTCCGGGCTGCTCAATTCTTTTGCGCAATTAATCAGGGGTTAATTAAACGTTGTTCTGTCTTTGGACTCCAAGAAACCGTCTTTTTCACCGCCAAAAAATAAAATTTTCCCCTGTAGCAAATTCACAAACAAGGGTTTTTAAAATTAAAATTTTTTTTTTGTTGTGTATAAAAAAAACCCCCAAAAGTAACACGAAAAAGTTTAAATTTCTGGTTGCTCAACCCCCCTTTGCCAATTTACACCCGGGGGTTAAAATTAAGCTTGTTCTGCTGTTGTACTCAGTAAAAAAAACTTTTTTTTTTCACCGCCACAAAAGAAATTCTGTGATAATTCATACCCAAAGGTTAATTTAAACCTGTTTGGCTTTATTTTCAGAAAATAACAGATTTTTTTAAACGGCCATACAAGTAAAATTTTTCTGCCAAATTTGTGGAGCGAAATTTATACCAAAGGGTTCCCCAAAGCTTGTTATGGGTTCTTTGCGTCAAAACAGGTGTGTATTTTTTATCAGTATCTTCATCAACGTGTTGTAATTTAAAAAAAACAGTATGTCAGACAGAGAGGTGACGGCCTTCCCTGCGAGGCAGAGGACAAAATTCCTTGCAGGTTGCAGCAAAGAAAGGGGGGACGTCGAGGGGGGTCCTCGGTAGGCCCAAGCCGCGTCTCTACGGCCGTGTACTGACTAAAACCCCAAGGTTTTTGATTGGTTATAGGTCATCCCTCCTCCCAAAGACACTGACAACCCACCCAAGAGTCGGGGGGAACGTAAACAACCCTTAGTTGGCATCCCCGGGAGGGGGGTAGGGGGCCCCACCTTCCTAAAACCCCCCCCTTTCCCCATCCGTTATCCCTCACCAAACCCACTATGTGGTCTGGGCCCGGGCCCCACTAAAAACGGGATGAACAATTTGGGAGGCAGTCACAGTACTTGGCAGCAAAAAGGGGGGCCCAATTCCCCTGCTTCTTGCGAGGGGGCAAAGTATAGATGTTGAGAGTGGCAGGGGGGTCATGTTGTGGGGGGGTCACCCTCTGAACCAAAACCGGTGATGAGGACAGCAGTGACGATGAAAACAAATAAAAATGATTAGCCACCGCACTTGGGACCGGGTGGGGAAAGGGGCTTAAACATCGTCCAGGAGAAGAGGGCGTCAGCTTCGCGTCGGGCAGCGGCGACCAGAAAGGGGTTTGTGGCCGGACCACAGGATAGCAGCAGTGGGGAGGCGGGGACCCAAGCACCAGGGAGTAAAAAACCCCTTTGCAGGTCCAAAAAAGTAGGGGCACAGGGGCTCAGCGAGGCGCGCGGCGTAGTCCCCATGTGGAGCGTTGGGGGTTTTAAAATCCGAACTGGGCCGTTGGGCAGTTCTTTGAAGACCCCGGGAGGAGCCAAATTTGGGGGTATAGAGAATCTGTAAGCGAAAGTGAAGGTGGCCGGGGAGCTAACGTTGGCACCACGGCCCGCGTCAACACACAGGTCACCATCCGGTGGCCTGGGGGGGAAACGTGGCTCAATGTGGTGGTCCATCCTGCCGCCGCACAACAGCAGCGCCACAGCGCCCAGTGGGCACGCATCCATTGCACCCATCAAGGCCCACCACCTTGCAGAAGGGACTGTTTCTTTTTTAACATCATCCCCCGGTCCGATGCTCCTGCTCCTCGCTACCATGGCCCCGCAGCTTTCAGCGAGGGATTGCAAAGAGACAACATATGCGTCCAACCATCCTAAGTTGCAGCAGCTGACCTGCTCCTGTCCATTTTGGGACAGCAGTCCCTCCCTTTCCAAAAGGTGAAACCCGCACCATTCAGAAACTTTTTGGGTTGTCCCAGCCGAGATGGGAATTCCAACCGGATTTCTTTTCCAAAAAGGGAGTACCACACTTATAAAAAATTTTAAAACAAAGGTGGGCCCGTCCTTAAGCTTACGGGGTTTTTTCCAAGGGGCACGGCGCGCGGACTCGGAGCTGTAACTCGGGGGGCCCGTACATTCCTTTACGGCCCACTGAGTGAACTGCTTCCGGCCACACACCAAACAACTTGGACGGAGACCCGTTTCCCTCCAGGTTTTTAAACGTGCCCGGGGCCAAGTCCCCCTCCTCCTCCTCCACCCCCACCACCACTCAGCCCCCAAATACTGCTCCATCATACCACATTGTAGGGCACAGCGGTGTCACGCATTTTTACACCTGGCTTTTCCCGGCGAACGAAATCACACAGGGGGGGGAACTGCTCCGCGTCATGCAGCAAGAAACGTTTTGGGCTTTCTCCGGCCCCAAATGCAAACGGAACCATGGTGACGGACAATGGGAGGAACTGGTGTCTTGTTCACCGAGGAGGGATGGTCCAGGCCCCCGCATGGCGCACCCGTTCAATTTTGGGTTTTGAAAAAGGTTCCTGAAGTCTTCCCCCGATCTTTACAATTTGAAAATGGCCAGGAAAAAGTGCATGCAATTACCTTTGACAAAGCCGGGCACCCTCCTCGAGTTGCAGGGGGGGGGGAGAACGGCCTCCCCCAACCACACATATGCGATGTTTCCCCCCGTTGGGGAATTTCCCGCCTCACATTTGGACCGTGTATGAACAAGAAAGGCCATTTAAAAGATTTTTTGATGATCCAGGCAGACAGAAGTACTCCCCTGTGAACTTTTATGTGCCAGTGGCAGCTCTGCTGACACCGCCGTTTGTTTAGGCCATTCGAGGAGGCGACTTATTTTCAGTCGCCAGGACTACGGGAAAAATAACTCATTCCCTGCTTCATGTCCGGAACAATTCTGAAAAAAATTTTCTGGGCAGGGGACTGGGGATATGGCATACATCCGTGCCACATAGTCCGGGGGACTGAAAAAAGGAGGAGGAGGGAGAGGAGGGTTGGGCAAAGCCCTTTTCTGGGGAAAAGAGTGGGTTTTTACCCGGTGACAAGAGAGGAGGAAGGGGCAGTGGAGGAGAGGGGTGGAAAGAAAGACGAGGAGATGCCCCCAAGCACATGGCAGTAACAGTGGAAAAGGTGGCAGGGAGCCCCCCCGGAGTCACTTGGAGATGGCCCCAGCATCTTTTTTTCCTGGCTAGTGACAGCCGAATAGTCAGCATCCGGGGAGAGGGATGACTTCGGGTCTCACCCTATTGGACCTCCTACCCGGGCCCCAAAAGGGGTTTTTTCCCAGCTATTTTAGAGGGGGGGACAAAATAAATACTATAGGAAATCCCCCCCCTAATCAGTTGGCCGCCCTATGTGCGGCTCGTCCCCTCTGCAGGGCCCGACCGGGGGTTTTCCTCGCCTCACTACTACTGCCGCGGCGCTGGGGGAAGGTGGGGGGAAGGGGCAACCCCCCATCCAGTAACCAAGTCGGAGTCACTGAAGCAGCTTCCTTCACCCGTGTATGAGGGGAGTCGCCAGCACAGCACAGCAGCAGGCCTGGAGCGGGGGCCCTGAACCAACAGGTGGTGGCCTACTTGGGCGCACTCGCACCCCAGTTAGAAAAACTGCTGGGCTATGGGCCCAAAAAAGGATGTGTTGGGGGAACTTTCCGGTTTTTCAGTGGGGAAGCTGTCCTGCCCGTCCCGTGTGTGGCACAGGCGGTGTTCAGTGCGGGGGGGCCATCGTTAGCCCCAAAAAGAACCCCTTTTCCACGGGAAAAATAAACGATGACCTTTTTCAAAGAAATAGGCTGATCACCAGGATTTCACCACCCCAATTTCCTTAGGGGTCAACACATCAGCCATGAGCCTCACCCCAAAATTGAAAAATAGTTGGTTCAAACTACCTGCCTCACCCCTATTTAAAGCCGCCACCCGCCGAAGCCAAAACCTCTGACAGTTTCTCCCTCGCCAACAAAACCCTCTTTACCCCGGGACTGGTATTGCCCCCCCCTCCACACTGTGTCTTGTGCCACGTCTGACCTCATGCGCTGCGTGGCTGCTGCCGTGACCTCCACACTGTTTCATTTCCCCACTCTGTGGCCTATCCCTTTTTTTTTCCACCCCAGAATGTCATTATGCCACTTCTGACCCATGCTGCGCTGCCGGGGCCTAATCACTTTTCATTGTCCCCCCTCTGTGGCCCATCCCCGTTTTTTCCACCTCCCAAAAGTCATTGTGCCACTGTCGCCTCATCTGCTGCTTTTGGGTGCTGCCCTGACCTACACAAGTGTCATTGTGCCACTGTCTGACCTCATCTGCTGCTGTGGCTGCTGCCGGACCTACACCCCTGTGTCATTGTGCCACTTCTGACCTCATGCTGCTGCTGTGGGGTGCGTTGACCTACCACTGTGTCATTGTGCCCTGTTGACCTCAGCTGTGTGCGTGACCCCACACTGTGTCATTTTGCCCCTGTTGACCATGCGGCGTGATGCTGCCGTGACCTCCCACTGTGTCATTGTGCCCCTGTTGACCCCATCTGCTCCTGTGGCTGCTGCCGGACCCACACACTGTGTCTTGTCCCACCTGTGCTCTCCGTTTTTTTGCCCCTCCAGATTGTGATTTTCCACTGTTTGACCTCATGCGTTCCTGTGGCTGCTGGGAACCTCATACTGTTCATTGTGCCACTGCCTGACCCATGCGCTGGCCGTGCCACACACTGTGTCATTGTGCCACTGTCTGACCTCATGCTGTGCTGTGGCTGCGCCGTACCTACACACTGTGTCATTGGCCCCTGTCTGCCTCATGTGCTGTTGTGACTGCTGCCGTAACCAGACATGTGTATTGCCACTCGTGGCCCCTACTCCTGTTTTTTCCCCCCTCCAGAATTCATTGTGCACTCTCTGACCTCATGGCTTGGGGTTGCCGCCGCACCTCCAAAACCTTCTATTGTTCCCCCACCTGAGCCCTCACTTTTTTTTTTCCAGTGTCGTTTGCATGACATATCAGGCTCATTCCCCCTTCATTTTTTTTTGGTCTTTTTGCCCTCTTAAGTGCCCAGGGAATTTTATGTGAAGGATTCTAGAGCGGGGCAGTATGTGCGTGCAACAAAACAAACATTGTATAAAAAACCAAAACCAAGCTCCTTCTCATATTTAATATGGCACAACGTTCTACAGCCCCTGAGGCTCTGGCACCTGGGAATAGTGTTTTTTAACGGATTGTCCGAAGTAATTCGGATCGAAGTTATGTTTTGCCGAGAAATTGGGCGTAGTGAACGAAACAAATTTTTGGGGAAATTCGCCTTTTCCCTAGCCCACCGAACTTAAGTCCGGGCGCCATGCTCGCTCCCAATTCTCATGTTGTGGGGGAAGTGCCGCCCTGCGGGCTGCTTATGATATCTCTTACTAAAGAACACTTTATACAGCGATTTTTTGGGGGTGTTCTAGTTTGTCTCAAGGACGCTTCTCTTACGTTCTAATTCTATTTTTTGGGGGTTTTGGACTGAGTCCGTGTGCGTCCAATACAGCTGCAATACATTTTAAAATTTAAAACTGCTCATTTTCTTGAGACATTGAATACCCAAGTGTTATCTCCTGTTTTTGTTTTTTTTCGTTAAAAAACTTTTTTACACCCAAATCCAAACTTAATTTTTGGTTGTCATTTATTTTGCTAATTTAAATCCAGGGAAATTTAAGGTTTTTATTGCTGTTGTGTCACTAAAAGAAACGTTCCTTTTTATCGCCAAAAAAAAAATTTTGGCTGTAGCAAAATTTTTTTTCCGAAGGGAAAATAGGGGGTTTTTTCTGTTTTGTTTTCCGTAAAATACCCCGTCTTAACACGCTACAAAGCGGGAAATTGTTGGCGCATTTTTTTGCAATTTACATCAAAGGGTTAACTAGTATTTTTCTGCATTTGTTTTCATTAAAAAAAAACGCCCTTTTTAAAAAGGCAAAAAAAAATTTGGCTGAATAATTCAAACCAAGGGTTAATTCGATTTTTCTGTTGTTTTTCCGTAAAAACACCCTTTTGAACACGTACAAGGGGGTAATTTTTGGGCGAAATATTTCTTTTTGCAAAATTTTTTTTTTTTTTTCATCCAAAGGGGTTAACACGTATTTTTCTGCAGTTGTACTTAGTAAAAAAAAACTTCTTTTTCACCGCCAAAAAAAAAATTTTGGGCGAGCATAATTCATATCCAAAGGGTTTAAATTTAAACCCTGTTTTGGGCTTTTATATTCAGTAAAATACACAGGGTTTTTAAACGGCACTAAAGAAAGTTTTTTCCTGAAAATTTGTGGAGCGCAATTTTATAAAGGGTACCCAAAGTTTCTTAGTGGGTTTCTTTTGGGGATCAAATACGGTGTGTATTTAAAACGATATCTTCATAAACATTTCTTCATTTTAGAACAAACATTTGTCAGAAAGGGGTGGAAAGGCTCTTCACTGCGGGGGCAGGGGCACAAACATTCCGGAGCAGGCCCAGGTTGCAGCACGCAAGGGGACTCGCAGCAGGTGAGGCCCAAAATGCCGCTGTATCTAGGGGGCCGTTTTTGTTCAAAACCCGAATGGTTTTGATTGGTTGACTGGGTATCCCTTCTTCCGATACACTGCAAACCCCAGCCAAGAGTCGGGGAAACGTCAGACATTTTGGGCAGGGCCCCCGGGAGCGGGTCAGCGGCCCACCTGTCCTCAACCCCCCTCGCCCCCATCCGGTTCCCTCAGCCAGGACTACTATGGACTGGGTACGCCACTATATACGGGGAAATAACAATTTGAGGAGGGAATCAGCGAAATTTGGCAGTGAAAAAAGGGGCCAAAAACCCTGCCTTCAAGGGGGCCAAAATAAATGTGGAGAGGGCATGGGAGTTTATGTTGTGAGGGGTCCCCTTGATACCAAGACCCTGATGATGACAGCAGTGAGAGAAACACAAATCGATGAGATGTAGCCGACGGCACTTTGGCTGGGGAAGCAAGGGCTTAAATTTTGAGGAAAAGAGGGGTCAGCTTGCCGTCAGGGAGGGGCAGCCCAAAAAGTGGGGCTTTTGGGCCCAAAGGGCAGCGGGGTAGCACAGGTGAGGCCGGACCGCGCCCACGGGGTAAAAAAACCCGCTTTGCAGGTCCAAGAAAAATGGGGCAAAAGGGGGTCAGGAGGGGAGCGGTGGAGTGTCACCCATGCAGGGTTTGGCGGTAAAATCAGCTACTTGGCAGGTGGCAGTTTTTGCTAAGCAAACCGGGGGAGCCGAAATGGGAAAATTTTAGAAATCTTTTGGAAAAGTGAAGCGTGGCCAGGAGGCAAACATTGGACCACGGCCCCGCCAACACTGCAGCGCACCCTCCGGGGGCCCGGGGGGGAAAGTGGCTCAGATTGGGGGGTCCATTCTGCCGCCGCAGCAACGCAGCAGCAGTGCCCATGGGACGCTGCCATTTCAGCCAGTCAAGGCTCCACCACCTGCAAAGGGAGCTGTTTCTCTTTGCCTTCATCTCCCGTCCGATGTCCTCCCCCCGCTATCTGGCGGCAGCATCGTTTACGAGGGGGGGTTGCAAAGGGACAACTAAGTCCAAACCTTCTAAGGTGCAGAACTGACCGTGTTATGTCCCAAATTTTTTGGTTTCGCAGTCCCGCACCTTTCAAAATATTGGCTGTGCCGAGGAGTAGAAGTTCCAAGCCGTAATTTTTTTTTTCCAAAAAAGGGGTACCACATTCTAAAAATGTAG
Source organism: Phyllomedusa bahiana (assembly GCA_025379985.1). Taxonomy (NCBI): domain Eukaryota; kingdom Metazoa; phylum Chordata; class Amphibia; order Anura; family Hylidae; genus Phyllomedusa; species Phyllomedusa bahiana. The sequence continues at coordinate 269,127 of JAODAL010000780.1, forward strand.
AACGAAGGGGGGGCGTCCTTAAGCTTATCGTTTTTTCCCAAGTGACGACACGCGGACATCTGGAGCTTAACACGGTCAGGGGCCTTACATGTCCTTTAATGGCTTCCTCCCAGGCACACCAACAATTGGACCGGGGGACGCCGCTTTCCCCCCCCACTTGTCAAACGGGCTCCTGCGCCAATGGCCCCCTCCTCCCCACCACACCCCATCCAGCCTCCAAAAGTCCCGCTCCTCATACCACAGGTAGGGCACAGCGGTGTCACCAGACACCCGGCTTGCTCGGCGAACAAGTACACAGGGGGAGGAATGCTCCGGTAACATAAGAAATCGATGTGTGGCTTTCTCCACGCCAACTGCAAATCGGAACCATGGTGACGGGGGAAAAAGGGGGTAACAGGTTCCGCGCACAGAGAGGGAAAGGTCCATGCGCCCGCATGGGCCACGGTTCAAACTGGTTGTGAAAAGGTTCCTGAATCTTCCACCGATCTTCAGGAAATTTTTGAAAATGTAAAGGGGGAAAGGCATGCACTTTATCCATTCCACAAAGCCAGGGAAAACCCCCTCGATTTTTCGCGGCATAATGGTCTCCCCAAGAAACCCTGAAGCATTTTCCACCCCTTGGAAATTCCAGGCAATGTTGGCCGAATTTTTAACGAGAAAGGGCCATTTTAAAGATTTTTTGATGATCCGGCGGACAGGAGTACTCCCCTGGTAACTTTTATGTCAACCATGGCAGCTCATCGGGCACCTGCCATTTGCTGGGGCCCCTTCGGGGGGCGACTTTTTTGTCAGTCGCCAGGACACGGGTGAATAACGTAAAACACTGTTCATGTCCGGAACAGATGCTGAAAAAATTTTTGGGGGCAGGGGGGCTGGAGACTGGCGACTACATCTCGCACCCCATGAGTCCGTGGGGACTTAACTGAGGAGGAGGAGGGGACCTGGGGCAAAAACATTTTCGGTGAAATGGTGGATTTTCACCCAGGTGAAAGAGAGGAGGACAGGGCCTGGAGGTAGATGGAGATGAGGAAGGGGCGAGGCGATGACCCGCAAGACCGTGGCAGTATACAGTGGAGAGGAGGCAGGGGGCCCCTCGGTCCCCCTTGTGAGATGGCCCGCAGCATGTGATTTTGCCGGTATGAAGCCGAATAGTCAGCACCGGAGAGGGGATGATTTTTGGCATCCACCCTATTGGCCCTCGCTACCCTCCAAAATGGGAGCCTTTTTCCCAGCTGCTGAGAGGGAAGACAAACTCAAATACAATAGGGAAATCCTCCGTAGTCAGTTGGCCGCTGCCTAGTGAGGAGGGCAGTCGCCAGCAGCAGCAGCAGGACCTGGAGCTGTCCCTGAACCAACAGGTGGTGGCCTACTTGGACAGCACTCTGCCACCCCAGTTAGAAGATCCACTGGACTACTGGGCAGCCAAACTGGATGTGTGGCCGCAACTTGCTGAGTTTGCAGTGGAGAAGCTGTCCTGCCCGGCCAGTAGTGTGGCATCAGAGCGGGTGTTCAGTGCGGTGGGGGCCATCGTTACTCCAAGGAGAACCCGCTTGTCCACCGGAAATGTGGAACGACTGACCTTTGTCAAGATGAATCAGGTGTGGATCGGCCAGGATTTCCACACACCAATGCCCTAGGCGTCAGACTACATCAGCCATGACGCCTCACCCAAACTGTGAGATATGAGTCTGGGTTCAATCTACCTGCCTCAGCCACTATTCTGATGCCGCCACCCGCCTGAAGCCACACATCTGCTGTCAGTTTCTCCATCTGCCTACCACCATCTTTACCAGGGACTGGTATTGCCACCCACCTTCACACTCTGTCATTGTGCCACTCTATGACCTCATGCTGCTGCTGCTGTTGCTGGTGCCGTGACATCCACACTGTGTCATTGTGCCACTCTCTGACCTCATGCTGATGCTGCTGCTGTTGCTGCTGCGGTCACCTCCACACCTGTCATTGTGCCAACTCTCCTGACCACAATTACGCTCTTGCTGCACTCAGATGCATGTTTGCTTCCTGCCTGCCTGTCACCTCCACACTCTGTTATTGTGCCACTCTGTGGCCTATTCCTGTTTGTGCCACCTCCTCACTCTGTCATTGTGCCACTCTCTGACCTCATTCTGCTGCTGCTGTTGATGCCGTGACCTCCACACCCTGTCATTGTGCCACTCTCTGACCTCATGCTGTTCCTGCCGTAACCTCCACTCTCTGTCATTGTGCCACTTTTTGGCCTACTACTGATTTGCCACCTCAAGAATGTCATTGTGCCATTGCCTTACCTCATGCTGCTGCTGTGGCTGCTGCCGTGCCCTCCACACTGTGTCAATGTGCCACTCTGTGGCCTACTCCTGTTTTTGTCACCTCCAGAATTTCATTGTGCCACTCTCTGACCTCATACTGCTGCTGTGGCTGCTGCCGTGACCTCCACACTCTGTCATTGTGCCACTCTGTGGCCTACTCCTGTTTTTGCCACCTCCAGAATGTCATTGTGCCACTCTCTGACCTCATGCTGCTGTGGATGCCGCCGTCACTTCCACACTCTGTCACTGATGTTGCCACCTGAGCCCTCAGCTTGTTTTTTTCCAGCTGTCGCTGGCATGACTTTATCAGGCTACATTCCCGCTTGAGTTGTTTGGTCAGTTTTGCTCTCTTAAGTGCCCAGGGAATTTTATAGTGAAGCGATTCTAAGAGCGGCGGCAGTCATACTAAAACACAACATTGTATGAAGACCAAACCAAGCTCCCTCTGCATATTAAGCATGGCACAACGTTCTACAGCACCCTGCAGGCTCTGTGCAGCCTGGAAATAGCTGTTTTTTAACGCGATTCGTCCCGAAGCAATTCGGACCGAAACGAATTTTGACGGAAAATTCGGCAAAGTCACCGAATCGAATTTTTGAGAAATTCGCCCTTCTCTAGCCACCAGTTGGGTAAATCCCTAACTCCCCCTGTCCACATTTAATTTCTTATAATGTGGCTCTTTCACAATGGGTCTGTTTTCATCAAAGCCGGTCAAAGACAGAAATTTTATAATATGAATCAATAACGAGTAGTGATGAGCGATTACGTCGAATATCGTCATCGGATCGATAGTCGATATCGTCAATTATCAAGACGATTTCCGATAGTCGATAATAGATTATCGCCGATGACCATTAAAGTCTATGGCAGAGGAACGACACCTTCATTCTTACACCCAAACAGGGCTGGAGAAGCTGGAATTAACATCCACAACAGTCAAAGGTACGTGCTACATCTTAGGCAAAAACATTAGGTTATAAAAGTTACAGAA